>JBAIAA010000926.1:0-164546 GCA_037893245.1 Crossaster papposus | reverse complement strand
CTCGAAACAATTAAGTCCAACATCAGAATTTGGATGGAATCTTTACCATTATGCCAGTAAAGAACAGAAACGTGAAGTAGCTGCAAATGGTCTCAGAACTGATATTGAGGTGCTTGTAGACAGAGAGCACCCTGAATCACTTATTCCATCCATCCCCCTCAATCACATAATATTTGATACTCTACACGGGCTGGCAAGAATAGTAGAAAAGTTACTAGCCCTTGAAGTTGAAAAAATCATGTCAGAAGAAAATAAAACCCAACAAGCACACAGTAATCAAACTTCGTCAAAGCAGCTCATCGCAAATTTGGTTTCAAATATAAACAAAAGGGGCATACGGCAAGGCAATTTCCAAATTCACTTTGATAAAACTGGAAAGCAAGAACCCATTACCCTTAACAAGGATCATGCTTTGGGCATAATTAGTCCCCCACCAACTGGTAGAGAGACCGATTTTCCACCCGTCATTGAGAAGGTTGTTTCAACTCGTCCTCTACCAACTTCACTTTCGAAAGAGATAGCCTCCTATATAGATAAGACTTCAGCTGGCATTGTGACAGAGTCTGACGTTGTCAGCAATATTTGGAGCAGTCTCCATGAAATGTACATTATTCTCAAAACTGAACCTGAACCCGAACTGCTTCCAGGTAAACCTGAAGGGTCTCTACGCCCAGATGATTACGCATGGGGCTACAATGACACAACTAAATTCAAATATAAGAAACACGCAGAGAGTTTCTATCAATTGTTCTGCATTCGATATACTTGGCAACGGTTAACCCCGTACATGATTAAATTTACAGATTATGCGAGACTTTTTATGGAGAATTTAGAATTCCCAATGTGCCGTTTTCAGGCAGAAGGTGGGGAACACCTAAATTACAACCACAATCGCCATTATTTTCAGCACACTACAAGACATGGTGGCAAAAATAAAATAGACCCTCAGTTGTCAGTTCTTTCAACAATGTACCGGAAATTATCCTATGAGATTATGTCATCACCACAAACAAGTGAAGATTACAGCTTGTTTGTCACGCAGCACACTGCGGCATGCCGGATACAAACGGTTTTTCGGGGTTATCTCACCAGGAAGCTTCTTGTTGAAAAAGGTTGGAATAAACAACCATGTGAAAAGCATGATGTTGAACAAAACCACAAAATATTGGATGAAATCCAGGCGATACACTATAGGGTTTGTCCAAATCAACAAGAAGCGGAGGGAGGCATCTTCATAAATATGTCGTTTGTTATCGTGGGAGCTGTGCCAAATCAGGCAGGTACAAAATGGACCCAAGACAAATTAATCACAACAATTACTTCACTTGGTGGCAAGGTCAGCAAAACCCTACCTGGAAACACCAAAGGGCGTTCAACAAAACTGTACCACATCCTTGTGAATGGAAATACTTTAAACAATGGCAAGAAAATTCCTGATACCGTTAGGGAAGCTCTTCAGCGCAAGTATCTTGTTCTTGATTACTCATATGTTTTCAAGTGTATTGAAGAGAATGTGCTTGTTGACAAACTTTCACACACGCCCGACCTTACTGACATACTCCGTACCGTTACTCAACAACCAACACTGCACGATCAGCATTTTAACAAAAAGATACGAATGATTAGTCTCTTGAAAAAGTCAAAGACAAGGTGCTCATCAATCAAAAGTGATAAGAGCTCTAAAGTAGAGAGTAACGTCTCATTGTTTTACGCAAATTTGAAGAGGACGGAAGCTATAAAAGAAGGTTCAAATAACTCTTTCCACGATCAAGCGAAATTCTTTGGACAGTGTTGCAAAGACTATGCTACTTTATCTGAAGATGAGAAGGAGAAGTACAAGCAGTCATGGATGGCTAAAAAAAAAGTGAACACTGAACAGGAAAGACTGAGACAAGAATTGGATAATTACAACTTGCCAGATAATCCTTTGTATAAAACACTGTCATTATAAATTCCTGTTATCTCCTGTAAACTATTTTGATCATCAGTCATAAACTGTGTCACTCACCAATAATCTGTAATGTATAAGCCATCCATTACCAGCACACTCTCGTACCAGTCTTAACTTATTCTTCATATTGGGGCTTGTGGTTACAGAGTGGCAGTTTGATGGGCGCTTACGGGATTTCAGTCTTACAACGCGGCCGGGTCAGTGGAGGGTCAACTTGGTCAACCCACTCGATGGAAAAAGGTCCAGGTCAACCTCATTATAGCTGGCATGGGCAACTTGTGTGTGCCCCCATATATGCAGCAACTTGCATGTACATTGTACATGTACAGTACATGTAGTATACATGTACAGTACATGAACATACACACTATGGACTTTGGCACAGAACAAAATGACTGAACTAGGATTTTATACTTAAAGCATGAATCTAATAATATAAACCAAAAAGTGGTAATACCAGAAAAATAGGATTAAATATGGATCGAAAAACTATCATTGACCGCAGAAATTACTAACTTTATTGTATAATACATTTGCAATCTTAATTCTCCAAATAAGTTCGTCAAAATGAGAAATAGCTTATAAAGGAAAGAATTTAAAGGGATCGTATACGTTTAGTAATTACTCCACAAATTAATGGCAGTAAAAACTTACTTGGTTAGAACATGGAGGTAGGGCAGCTTTGAATAGTATAATGCATTTGTTGAAACTACTAATTCGAAGTACTGCGGTTATGGAAAAAGATATCACTTGTTATCCCCAAAAATTTGAATCTGAGAAGCGTTAACCGTGCAGAGACGTTTCTCAGATTGTGTATTTTAATGCAGATTATTCTCAGCGTGGACAAACCGCTCCAGATTTTCGGCAATATCTCAAAATCGCTACCACCTTTTAAAATGATTTTTTTACAGGTTAGTTAACTAAATATAATTGAAACAAACAGTGGGTTCCAATTACCAAACGTATACAACGATCCCTTTAATTGCACGGACCTTAATTATTTATAACTCTGCAGTAATAAATTCTTCCAAATAAAACTTTCACGACAACGTGCTGGTAATGTCCATAACTGCTTGTACTTCTCCTTTTAGTCTTCAGGAAAAGTAGTTGTAGGTAAAGGCTCGTTGTTTTTAGGAAGAGGTAGCATGTTACAACTTTCATAATAATGACTTACCTTTTAATCACATCCCAGTACACGTGCACTGTAAACAAATACCGTAAAATTATTTTCCTTTAAAATGAAAGTTTTACGCCATATTGTTGGTTTTACGAGATTCTTTATGTAACCCAACGCCGGGCGTACTGTTAAAAAACGAAACGCCGTTTATAGCTTTTTTTTTAAACATCATCGTAAAACCGTTGCCATGTATATCGAATACAGAACACTGAATTGATAGAAAGTCTCTGCGTGTTTCTGATATTTTAGGTATAAACCCGTCAAAATACAGGTTTTTGATGTAAAATAAATTTGAACGTGTTCATGCTGTCTAAATACAGTAAAATATCAAGATTTAGTTATGCCATATTGTCGGTTTCAAAAGTTTGTTTTTAATGTAAAATCAACTCCGGATTTACTGTTCAACAAATGAAACGCATTTTTACGTATTGCAGCGCAGCGCAGCGCACGTTTCAGATACTGATACAAATAAGATTTATTTTCAAAACCAGTGACTATATATTTGAGGAACCAATCCTTTCTCGTGGTGGGATGGGATCGGAACAAGATAATCCTGCACTTTACACGTGGGAAAACTGGTAACCACTAAATAAACAGAATTCCTCTTTGCAACCAGTGACTATTTGGGAACCAATCTAGACTGGTTCCCTGACCCTCCATATTGTCCTTCGGACCTCTTCGGACAGGTAGCTAGCACTGCATCCCGAATACATCTCCCAGTTTTCCGGGAGATGTTGCAAATTTATGCATAACGTACATAAATAATTATGTCTGAATCACGCCTCCTGAATTCAATATCACAACATAATAGTTGCACGGAACCAGCCTATTGCAGAATGGCAATATTTAGGCCACGAATTTACGCTGAATTAGAAAGTGTCTCCGGAAATTACCAACAAAAAGCGGGGAATTACTGTTCAGAATTTTAAACCTTTGTAGTTGAAATGCTTGAAAGTTGTCTTCAATGAGACGTTATAAGGATTAGAGTACTGTTTGTGGTAAGATAAGAGAGAGTTTTCGGGTTGTTCTAAACCCCCCTCGACCCCCACGACCCACGACCCCGCGACTAACTTACACTCTTATGCACACACCAAGCTCGAGGGGGTCGAGGGGGTTTTAGGACAACACCATGCATAGTGTGTGCTTAAGAGTAAGTTTAGTCGAGGGGTCGTGGGTCGAGGGGGTCGAGGAGGTTTTAGAACAACCCCGAGTTTTCTTGTGTTTTATTTGTCTTTGTAATGGAGGATATTGCTTAAAAGTGTACATCCTAACCCTTGTTTATTATTTGTAAAGTGAAACTTGAACTTTCACGGCCTTGTCGTGTCGAACCACACAGAGTTGGATAGCAAAGCCCATGAGACTGGAGGCTCGCTAGCACAATTGATGACCCACATCTGCTTGACATTTGGCGGGAATTCTCTAACGGGCCCACGTTGTTATCAATGAATATAGGCGCTCAGCGTCAGTGAAGCTAAAACTATGGATTCAGTAAAATATTTTATTATTTTTGCAAGTTGATTTTGGCAGTCCTGTTTTTGTTTAAAATGTGTAGTCTATTTATTAGTTTACAAAAGAAGAAAATATTGTTGTTTAACTTCATACAGCAAGATTTATACTTTATTCACACGCATGCTCGTTGAGTTGTTCACTATTATTTTTATAAAAACGTTGCAGCTTCTCGCACATTTTCTGTAAGATTATTTGATGGGTAAAAAGCAAATACTTCGTTTTATTTGTCTTTGTAATGGAGGATATTGCTTAAAAGTGTACATCATATCTTAAGCCTTGTTTATTATTTGTAAAGTGAAACTTGAACCTTCACGGCCTTGTCGTGTCGAACCACACAGAGTTGGATAGCAAAGCCCATGAGACTGGAGGCTCGCTAGCCCAATTGATGACATCTGCTTGAAATTTGGCGGGAATTCTCTAACGGGCCCACGTTTTTATCAATGATATAAACGCTCAGCGTCATTGAAGCTAACTATGAATCCAGTAAAATATGTTAAAACTTAAAGGTTTTTTTCAGAATGTAGATTTCATATTGATACAAAACACCGTATATCTCCACATTATGACAGATTCATGCTTTGAAATGTATACATTAGTTATGTAGCACGGGTTGTTTAATTATTTTTGTGTCTTTTGAACAAACATTTAGTTTTTTCTTTATGTGGACTGTCGGTTATTTTTTTTAAACAGAAGAAAATATTGTTATTTAAATTCATACAACAAGATTTATACTTTATTCACACGCATGCTCGTTGAGTTGTCCACTAAAGTATTACTGAAACAAAAATATTGTGTTTTCTTTAAGTTGACTGTCGGGCCGCACTGTCAGACTTTTGAATAATGATGTAAAACATGATTGAGAATAAATATTTTACCTCCTTCAGAAATGTTTTATTGAGTGTTTTTTGTTAAATGTGTCACAAGAGGGTGGGGGTGTACAGGTTGTTGGTGGATTTGTGTTGGTGGATTTGTGTTGGGGAGGAGGGTTTAGGGGGTGGGTGGGGTGGGGGTGGGGGTGGGGGGGGATGGGGGTGAATACGATAGGGGGGGGGGGAGATAAAATAAGTGACTAAGTCAATAAATTGCAGGGGAAGCATTTTAAACCTTGAAGCTGGTATTTTTGTTCAATAATTATGGCTGAACATAAAATCTAACATAAAATAAGGAAAGCTGAAATCTGGTTTCGGGGGTTATGGTTTCGGTATTCGGAAATTGCGGAGGCGAAGGGTGCACTTACTGTGGAAGCTATCTGGAACTAGAATTGAAAATGATCGCCGGAGACGTCCGGATATAGCAACGAAATGGGTTAATGGTTTCGTGTTCAATTAGTCGTCAATTTCCCGGCATGCGAAAACGTGATTTTTTAAACAGTGATAGTTGTGTTTATGAGAGTTGTGTAAATCAATGATCGGGATGTAAAACTTATGATTAGACCATGGAGCTTTCTGTGTGATAGTGTCCGGCATGAGCTTCAGTTTATATGGTATGCACATGTACTTTACATGTACATGTACATGTATACAGTGTACACACACACACTGCAAGTAGTCCCGGCTACCAGATGTGCATGCCGTAATTGATAGGGCAATTACCACAGCTCATGGTCACTGGCCCTGGGGAAGTGGGTGCCAAGGGTAATTGTTTATCTTATAACTTTACTGATAACAGCTGATAAGAGTCACAGTGAAATCGGTAGGTACAGTTCAGGGGTTTTGGCAAATGGGAGTTTCACGTAGTGGGCGGCGATTGTGTGCACAAACCTATGGCGAATTTGAAACGCGTGTGTTAACGTTATAATTTTCAGAAAATCGAAATAAAATACTAACAAAGCATGCCCCGGGTCAAATTGCTAATTTTGCCATTCCTGGAGGCCCCCCTCTATCTCCTAACACCCAGCCCCTTCCCGGGGCATGCTTTCCTTCATGCCCTTATTTGTGGGCGGGGATTGTGTGCACAAACCTATGGCGAATTTGAAACGCGTGTGTTAACGTTATAATTTTCAGAAAATCGAAATAAAATACTAACAAAGCATGCCCCGGGTCAAATTGCTAATTTTGCCATTCCTGGAGGCCCCCCTCTATCTCCTAACACCCAGCCCCTTCCCGGGGCATGCTTTCCTTCATGCCCTTATTTGTGGGCGGGGATTGTGTGCACAAACCTATGGCGAATTTGAAACGCGTGTGTTAACGTTATAATTTTCAGAAAATCGAAATAAAATACTAACAAAGCATGCCCCGGGTCAAATTGCTAATTTTGCCATTCCTGGAGGCCCCCCTCTATCTCCTAACACCCAGCCCCTTCCCGGGGCATGCTTTCCTTCATGCCCTTATTTGTGGGCGGGGATTGTGTGCACAAACCTATGGCGAATTTGAAACGCGTGTGTTAACGTTATAATTTTCAGAAAATCGAAATAAAATACTAACAAAGCATGCCCCGGGTCAAATTGCTAATTTTGCCATTCCTGGAGGCCCCCCTCTATCTCCTAACACCCAGCCCCTTCCCGGGGCATGCTTTCCTTCATGCCCTTATTTGTGGGCGGGGATTGTGTGCACAAACCTATGGCGAATTTGAAACGCGTGTGTTAACGTTATAATTTTCAGAAAATCGAAATAAAATACTAACAAAGCATGCCCCGGGTCAAATTGCTAATTTTGCCATTCCTGGAGGCCCCCCTCTATCTCCTAACACCCAGCCCCTTCCCGGGGCATGCTTTCCTTCATGCCCTTATTTGTGGGCGGGGATTGTGTGCACAAACCTATGGCGAATTTGAAACGCGTGTGTTAACGTTATAATTTTCAGAAAATCGAAATAAAATACTAACAAAGCATGCCCCGGGTCAAATTGCTAATTTTGCCATTCCTGGAGGCCCCCCTCTATCTCCTAACACCCAGCCCCTTCCCGGGGCATGCTTTCCTTCATGCCCTTATTTGTGGGCGGGGATTGTGTGCACAAACCTATGGCGAATTTGAAACGCGTGTGTTAACGTTATAATTTTCAGAAAATCGAAATAAAATACTAACAAAGCATGCCCCGGGTCAAATTGCTAATTTTGCCATTCCTGGAGGCCCCCCTCTATCTCCTAACACCCAGCCCCTTCCCGGGGCATGCTTTCCTTCATGCCCTTATTTGTGGGCGGGGATTGTGTGCACAAACCTATGGCGAATTTGAAACGCGTGTGTTAACGTTATAATTTTCAGAAAATCGAAATAAAATACTAACAAAGCATGCCCCGGGTCAAATTGCTAATTTTGCCATTCCTGGAGGCCCCCCTCTATCTCCTAACACCCAGCCCCTTCCCGGGGCATGCTTTCCTTCATGCCCTTATTTGTGGGCGGGGATTGTGTGCACAAACCTAAGGCGAATTTGAAACGCGTGTGTTAACGTTATAATTTTCAGAAAATCGAAATAAAATACTAACAAAGCATGCCCCGGGTCAAATTGCTAATTTTGCCATTCCTGGAGGCCCCCCTCTATCTCCTAACACCCAGCCCCTTCCCGGGGCATGCTTTCCTTCATGCCCTTATTTGTGGGCGGGGATTGTGTGCACAAACCTATGGCGAATTTGAAACGCGTGTGTTAACGTTATAATTTTCAGAAAATCGAAATAAAATACTAACAAAGCATGCCCCGGGTCAAATTGCTAATTTTGCCATTCCTGGAGGCCCCCCTCTATCTCCTAACACCCAGCCCCTTCCCGGGGCATGCTTTCCTTCATGCCCTTATTTGTGGGCGGGGATTGTGTGCACAAACCTATGGCGAATTTGAAACGCGTGTGTTAACGTTATAATTTTCAGAAAATCGAAATAAAATACTAACAAAGCATGCCCCGGGTCAAATTGCTAATTTTGCCATTCCTGGAGGCCCCCCTCTATCTCCTAACACCCAGCCCCTTCCCGGGGCATGCTTTCCTTCATGCCCTTATTTGTGGGCGGGGATTGTGTGCACAAACCTATGGCGAATTTGAAACGCGTGTGTTAACGTTATAATTTTCAGAAAATCGAAATAAAATACTAACAAAGCATGCCCCGGGTCAAATTGCTAATTTTGCCATTCCTGGAGGCCCCCCTCTATCTCCTAACACCCAGCCCCTTCCCGGGGCATGCTTTCCTTCATGCCCTTATTTGTGGGCGGGGATTGTGTGCACAAACCTATGGCGAATTTGAAACGCGTGTGTTAACGTTATAATTTTCAGAAAATCGAAATAAAATACTAACAAAGCATGCCCCGGGTCAAATTGCTAATTTTGCCATTCCTGGAGGCCCCCCTCTATCTCCTAACACCCAGCCCCTTCCCGGGGCATGCTTTCCTTCATGCCCTTATTTGTGGGCGGGGATTGTGTGCACAAACCTATGGCGAATTTGAAACGCGTGTGTTAACGTTATAATTTTCAGAAAATCGAAATAAAATACTAACAAAGCATGCCCCGGGTCAAATTGCTAATTTTGCCATTCCTGGAGGCCCCCCTCTATCTCCTAACACCCAGCCCCTTCCCGGGGCATGCTTTCCTTCATGCCCTTATTTGTGGGCGGGGATTGTGTGCACAAACCTATGGCGAATTTGAAACGCGTGTGTTAACGTTATAATTTTCAGAAAATCGAAATAAAATACTAACAAAGCATGCCCCGGGTCAAATTGCTAATTTTGCCATTCCTGGAGGCCCCCCTCTATCTCCTAACACCCAGCCCCTTCCCGGGGCATGCTTTCCTTCATGCCCTTATTTGTGGGCGGGGATTGTGTGCACAAACCTATGGCGAATTTGAAACGCGTGTGTTAACGTTATAATTTTCAGAAAATCGAAATAAAATACTAACAAAGCATGCCCCGGGTCAAATTGCTAATTTTGCCATTCCTGGAGGCCCCCCTCTATCTCCTAACACCCAGCCCCTTCCCGGGGCATGCTTTCCTTCATGCCCTTATTTGTGGGCGGGGATTGTGTGCACAAACCTATGGCGAATTTGAAACGCGTGTGTTAACGTTATAATTTTCAGAAAATCGAAATAAAATACTAACAAAGCATGCCCCGGGTCAAATTGCTAATTTTGCCATTCCTGGAGGCCCCCCTCTATCTCCTAACACCCAGCCCCTTCCCGGGGCATGCTTTCCTTCATGCCCTTATTTGTGGGCGGGGATTGTGTGCACAAACCTAAGGCGAATTTGAAACGCGTGTGTTAACGTTATAATTTTCAGAAAATCGAAATAAAATACTAACAAAGCATGCCCCGGGTCAAATTGCTAATTTTGCCATTCCTGGAGGCCCCCCTCTATCTCCTAACACCCAGCCCCTTCCCGGGGCATGCTTTCCTTCATGCCCTTATTTGTGGGCGGGGATTGTGTGCACAAACCTATGGCGAATTTGAAACGCGTGTGTTAACGTTATAATTTTCAGAAAATCGAAATAAAATACTAACAAAGCATGCCCCGGGTCAAATTGCTAATTTTGCCATTCCTGGAGGCCCCCCTCTATCTCCTAACACCCAGCCCCTTCCCGGGGCATGCTTTCCTTCATGCCCTTATTTGTGGGCGGGGATTGTGTGCACAAACCTATGGCGAATTTGAAACGCGTGTGTTAACGTTATAATTTTCAGAAAATCGAAATAAAATACTAACAAAGCATGCCCCGGGTCAAATTGCTAATTTTGCCATTCCTGGAGGCCCCCCTCTATCTCCTAACACCCAGCCCCTTCCCGGGGCATGCTTTCCTTCATGCCCTTATTTGTGGGCGGGGATTGTGTGCACAAACCTATGGCGAATTTGAAACGCGTGTGTTAACGTTATAATTTTCAGAAAATCGAAATAAAATACTAACAAAGCATGCCCCGGGTCAAATTGCTAATTTTGCCATTCCTGGAGGCCCCCCTCTATCTCCTAACACCCAGCCCCTTCCCGGGGCATGCTTTCCTTCATGCCCTTATTTGTGGGCGGGGATTGTGTGCACAAACCTATGGCGAATTTGAAACGCGTGTGTTAACGTTATAATTTTCAGAAAATCGAAATAAAATACTAACAAAGCATGCCCCGGGTCAAATTGCTAATTTTGCCATTCCTGGAGGCCCCCCTCTATCTCCTAACACCCAGCCCCTTCCCGGGGCATGCTTTCCTTCATGCCCTTATTTGTGGGCGGGGATTGTGTGCACAAACCTATGGCGAATTTGAAACGCGTGTGTTAACGTTATAATTTTCAGAAAATCGAAATAAAATACTAACAAAGCATGCCCCGGGTCAAATTGCTAATTTTGCCATTCCTGGAGGCCCCCCTCTATCTCCTAACACCCAGCCCCTTCCCGGGGCATGCTTTCCTTCATGCCCTTATTTGTGGGCGGGGATTGTGTGCACAAACCTATGGCGAATTTGAAACGCGTGTGTTAACGTTATAATTTTCAAAAAATCGAAATAAAATACTAACAAAGCATGCCCCGGGTCAAATTGCTAATTTTGCCATTCCTGGAGGCCCCCCTCTATCTCCTAACACCCAGCCCCTTCCCGGGGCATGCTTTCCTTCATGCCCTTATTTGTGGGCGGGGATTGTGTGCACAAACCTATGGCGAATTTGAAACGCGTGTGTTAACGTTATAATTTTCAGAAAATCGAAATAAAATACTAACAAAGCATGCCCCGGGTCAAATTGCTAATTTTGCCATTCCTGGAGGCCCCCCTCTATCTCCTAACACCCAGCCCCTTCCCGGGGCATGCTTTCCTTCATGCCCTTATTTGTGGGCGGGGATTGTGTGCACAAACCTATGGCGAATTTGAAACGCGTGTGTTAACGTTATAATTTTCAGAAAATCGAAATAAAATACTAACAAAGCATGCCCCGGGTCAAATTGCTAATTTTGCCATTCCTGGAGGCCCCCCTCTATCTCCTAACACCCAGCCCCTTCCCGGGGCATGCTTTCCTTCATGCCCTTATTTGTGGGCGGGGATTGTGTGCACAAACCTATGGCGAATTTGAAACGCGTGTGTTAACGTTATAATTTTCAGAAAATCGAAATAAAATACTAACAAAGCATGCCCCGGGTCAAATTGCTAATTTTGCCATTCCTGGAGGCCCCCCTCTATCTCCTAACACCCAGCCCCTTCCCGGGGCATGCTTTCCTTCATGCCCTTATTTGTGGGCGGGGATTGTGTGCACAAACCTATGGCGAATTTGAAACGCGTGTGTTAACGTTATAATTTTCAGAAAATCGAAATAAAATACTAACAAAGCATGCCCCGGGTCAAATTGCTAATTTTGCCATTCCTGGAGGCCCCCCTCTATCTCCTAACACCCAGCCCCTTCCCGGGGCATGCTTTCCTTCATGCCCTTATTTGTGGGCGGGGATTGTGTGCACAAACCTATGGCGAATTTGAAACGCGTGTGTTAACGTTATAATTTTCAGAAAATCGAAATAAAATACTAACAAAGCATGCCCCGGGTCAAATTGCTAATTTTGCCATTCCTGGAGGCCCCCCTCTATCTCCTAACACCCAGCCCCTTCCCGGGGCATGCTTTCCTTCATGCCCTTATTTGTGGGCGGGGATTGTGTGCACAAACCTATGGCGAATTTGAAACGCGTGTGTTAACGTTATAATTTTCAGAAAATCGAAATAAAATACTAACAAAGCATGCCCCGGGTCAAATTGCTAATTTTGCCATTCCTGGAGGCCCCCCTCTATCTCCTAACACCCAGCCCCTTCCCGGGGCATGCTTTCCTTCATGCCCTTATTTGTGGGCGGGGATTGTGTGCACAAACCTATGGCGAATTTGAAACGCGTGTGTTAACGTTATAATTTTCAGAAAATCGAAATAAAATACTAACAAAGCATGCCCCGGGTCAAATTGCTAATTTTGCCATTCCTGGAGGCCCCCCTCTATCTCCTAACACCCAGCCCCTTCCCGGGGCATGCTTTCCTTCATGCCCTTATTTGTGGGCGGGGATTGTGTGCACAAACCTATGGCGAATTTGAAACGCGTGTGTTAACGTTATAATTTTCAGAAAATCGAAATAAAATACTAACAAAGCATGCCCCGGGTCAAATTGCTAATTTTGCCATTCCTGGAGGCCCCCCTCTATCTCCTAACACCCAGCCCCTTCCCGGGGCATGCTTTCCTTCATGCCCTTATTTGTGGGCGGGGATTGTGTGCACAAACCTATGGCGAATTTGAAACGCGTGTGTTAACGTTATAATTTTCAGAAAATCGAAATAAAATACTAACAAAGCATGCCCCGGGTCAAATTGCTAATTTTGCCATTCCTGGAGGCCCCCCTCTATCTCCTAACACCCAGCCCCTTCCCGGGGCATGCTTTCCTTCATGCCCTTATTTGTGGGCGGGGATTGTGTGCACAAACCTATGGCGAATTTGAAACGCGTGTGTTAACGTTATAATTTTCAGAAAATCGAAATAAAATACTAACAAAGCATGCCCCGGGTCAAATTGCTAATTTTGCCATTCCTGGAGGCCCCCCTCTATCTCCTAACACCCAGCCCCTTCCCGGGGCATGCTTTCCTTCATGCCCTTATTTGTGGGCGGGGATTGTGTGCACAAACCTATGGCGAATTTGAAACGCGTGTGTTAACGTTATAATTTTCAGAAAATCGAAATAAAATACTAACAAAGCATGCCCCGGGTCAAATTGCTAATTTTGCCATTCCTGGAGGCCCCCCTCTATCTCCTAACACCCAGCCCCTTCCCGGGGCATGCTTTCCTTCATGCCCTTATTTGTGGGCGGGGATTGTGTGCACAAACCTATGGCGAATTTGAAACGCGTGTGTTAACGTTATAATTTTCAGAAAATCGAAATAAAATACTAACAAAGCATGCCCCGGGTCAAATTGCTAATTTTGCCATTCCTGGAGGCCCCCCTCTATCTCCTAACACCCAGCCCCTTCCCGGGGCATGCTTTCCTTCATGCCCTTATTTGTGGGCGGGGATTGTGTGCACAAACCTATGGCGAATTTGAAACGCGTGTGTTAACGTTATAATTTTCAGAAAATCGAAATAAAATACTAACAAAGCATGCCCCGGGTCAAATTGCTAATTTTGCCATTCCTGGAGGCCCCCCTCTATCTCCTAACACCCAGCCCCTTCCCGGGGCATGCTTTCCTTCATGCCCTTATTTGTGGGCGGGGATTGTGTGCACAAACCTATGGCGAATTTGAAACGCGTGTGTTAACGTTATAATTTTCAGAAAATCGAAATAAAATACTAACAAAGCATGCCCCGGGTCAAATTGCTAATTTTGCCATTCCTGGAGGCCCCCCTCTATCTCCTAACACCCAGCCCCTTCCCGGGGCATGCTTTCCTTCATGCCCTTATTTGTGGGCGGGGATTGTGTGCACAAACCTATGGCGAATTTGAAACGCGTGTGTTAACGTTATAATTTTCAGAAAATCGAAATAAAATACTAACAAAGCATGCCCCGGGTCAAATTGCTAATTTTGCCATTCCTGGAGGCCCCCCTCTATCTCCTAACACCCAGCCCCTTCCCGGGGCATGCTTTCCTTCATGCCCTTATTTGTGGGCGGGGATTGTGTGCACAAACCTATGGCGAATTTGAAACGCGTGTGTTAACGTTATAATTTTCAGAAAATCGAAATAAAATACTAACAAAGCATGCCCCGGGTCAAATTGCTAATTTTGCCATTCCTGGAGGCCCCCCTCTATCTCCTAACACCCAGCCCCTTCCCGGGGCATGCTTTCCTTCATGCCCTTATTTGTGGGCGGGGATTGTGTGCACAAACCTATGGCGAATTTGAAACGCGTGTGTTAACGTTATAATTTTCAGAAAATCGAAATAAAATACTAACAAAGCATGCCCCGGGTCAAATTGCTAATTTTGCCATTCCTGGAGGCCCCCCTCTATCTCCTAACACCCAGCCCCTTCCCGGGGCATGCTTTCCTTCATGCCCTTATTTGTGGGCGGGGATTGTGTGCACAAACCTATGGCGAATTTGAAACGCGTGTGTTAACGTTATAATTTTCAGAAAATCGAAATAAAATACTAACAAAGCATGCCCCGGGTCAAATTGCTAATTTTGCCATTCCTGGAGGCCCCCCTCTATCTCCTAACACCCAGCCCCTTCCCGGGGCATGCTTTCCTTCATGCCCTTATTTGTGGGCGGGGATTGTGTGCACAAACCTATGGCGAATTTGAAACGCGTGTGTTAACGTTATAATTTTCAGAAAATCGAAATAAAATACTAACAAAGCATGCCCCGGGTCAAATTGCTAATTTTGCCATTCCTGGAGGCCCCCCTCTATCTCCTAACACCCAGCCCCTTCCCGGGGCATGCTTTCCTTCATGCCCTTATTTGTGGGCGGGGATTGTGTGCACAAACCTATGGCGAATTTGAAACGCGTGTGTTAACGTTATAATTTTCAGAAAATCGAAATAAAATACTAACAAAGCATGCCCCGGGTCAAATTGCTAATTTTGCCATTCCTGGAGGCCCCCCTCTATCTCCTAACACCCAGCCCCTTCCCGGGGCATGCTTTCCTTCATGCCCTTATTTGTGGGCGGGGATTGTGTGCACAAACCTATGGCGAATTTGAAACGCGTGTGTTAACGTTATAATTTTCAGAAAATCGAAATAAAATACTAACAAAGCATGCCCCGGGTCAAATTGCTAATTTTGCCATTCCTGGAGGCCCCCCTCTATCTCCTAACACCCAGCCCCTTCCCGGGGCATGCTTTCCTTCATGCCCTTATTTGTGGGCGGGGATTGTGTGCACAAACCTATGGCGAATTTGAAACGCGTGTGTTAACGTTATAATTTTCAGAAAATCGAAATAAAATACTAACAAAGCATGCCCCGGGTCAAATTGCTAATTTTGCCATTCCTGGAGGCCCCCCTCTATCTCCTAACACCCAGCCCCTTCCCGGGGCATGCTTTCCTTCATGCCCTTATTTGTGGGCGGGGATTGTGTGCACAAACCTATGGCGAATTTGAAACGCGTGTGTTAACGTTATAATTTTCAGAAAATCGAAATAAAATACTAACAAAGCATGCCCCGGGTCAAATTGCTAATTTTGCCATTCCTGGAGGCCCCCCTCTATCTCCTAACACCCAGCCCCTTCCCGGGGCATGCTTTCCTTCATGCCCTTATTTGTGGGCGGGGATTGTGTGCACAAACCTATGGCGAATTTGAAACGCGTGTGTTAACGTTATAATTTTCAGAAAATCGAAATAAAATACTAACAAAGCATGCCCCGGGTCAAATTGCTAATTTTGCCATTCCTGGAGGCCCCCCTCTATCTCCTAACACCCAGCCCCTTCCCGGGGCATGCTTTCCTTCATGCCCTTATTTGTGGGCGGGGATTGTGTGCACAAACCTATGGCGAATTTGAAACGCGTGTGTTAACGTTATAATTTTCAGAAAATCGAAATAAAATACTAACAAAGCATGCCCCGGGTCAAATTGCTAATTTTGCCATTCCTGGAGGCCCCCCTCTATCTCCTAACACCCAGCCCCTTCCCGGGGCATGCTTTCCTTCATGCCCTTATTTGTGGGCGGGGATTGTGTGCACAAACCTATGGCGAATTTGAAACGCGTGTGTTAACGTTATAATTTTCAGAAAATCGAAATAAAATACTAACAAAGAAATAAAATACTAACAAAGCATGCCCCGGGTCAAATTGCTAATTTTGCCATTCCTGGAGGCCCCCCTCTATCTCCTAACACCCAGCCCCTTCCCGGGGCATGCTTTCCTTCATGCCCTTATTTGTGGGCGGGGATTGTGTGCACAAACCTATGGCGAATTTGAAACGCGTGTGTTAACGTTATAATTTTCAGAAAATCGAAATAAAATACTAACAAAGCATGCCCCGGGTCAAATTGCTAATTTTGCCATTCCTGGAGGCCCCCCTCTATCTCCTAACACCCAGCCCCTTCCCGGGGCATGCTTTCCTTCATGCCCTTATTTGTGGGCGGGGATTGTGTGCACAAACCTATGGCGAATTTGAAACGCGTGTGTTAACGTTATAATTTTCAGAAAATCGAAATAAAATACTAACAAAGCATGCCCCGGGTCAAATTGCTAATTTTGCCATTCCTGGAGGCCCCCCTCTATCTCCTAACACCCAGCCCCTTCCCGGGGCATGCTTTCCTTCATGCCCTTATTTGTGGGCGGGGATTGTGTGCACAAACCTATGGCGAATTTGAAACGCGTGTGTTAACGTTATAATTTTCAGAAAATCGAAATAAAATACTAACAAAGCATGCCCCGGGTCAAATTGCTAATTTTGCCATTCCTGGAGGCCCCCCTCTATCTCCTAACACCCAGCCCCTTCCCGGGGCATGCTTTCCTTCATGCCCTTATTTGTGGGCGGGGATTGTGTGCACAAACCTATGGCGAATTTGAAACGCGTGTGTTAACGTTATAATTTTCAGAAAATCGAAATAAAATACTAACAAAGCATGCCCCGGGTCAAATTGCTAATTTTGCCATTCCTGGAGGCCCCCCTCTATCTCCTAACACCCAGCCCCTTCCCGGGGCATGCTTTCCTTCATGCCCTTATTTGTGGGCGGGGATTGTGTGCACAAACCTATGGCGAATTTGAAACGCGTGTGTTAACGTTATAATTTTCAGAAAATCGAAATAAAATACTAACAAAGCATGCCCCGGGTCAAATTGCTAATTTTGCCATTCCTGGAGGCCCCCCTCTATCTCCTAACACCCAGCCCCTTCCCGGGGCATGCTTTCCTTCATGCCCTTATTTGTGGGCGGGGATTGTGTGCACAAACCTATGGCGAATTTGAAACGCGTGTGTTAACGTTATAATTTTCAGAAAATCGAAATAAAATACTAACAAAGCATGCCCCGGGTCAAATTGCTAATTTTGCCATTCCTGGAGGCCCCCCTCTATCTCCTAACACCCAGCCCCTTCCCGGGGCATGCTTTCCTTCATGCCCTTATTTGTGGGCGGGGATTGTGTGCACAAACCTATGGCGAATTTGAAACGCGTGTGTTAACGTTATAATTTTCAGAAAATCGAAATAAAATACTAACAAAGCATGCCCCGGGTCAAATTGCTAATTTTGCCATTCCTGGAGGCCCCCCTCTATCTCCTAACACCCAGCCCCTTCCCGGGGCATGCTTTCCTTCATGCCCTTATTTGTGGGCGGGGATTGTGTGCACAAACCTATGGCGAATTTGAAACGCGTGTGTTAACGTTATAATTTTCAGAAAATCGAAATAAAATACTAACAAAGCATGCCCCGGGTCAAATTGCTAATTTTGCCATTCCTGGAGGCCCCCCTCTATCTCCTAACACCCAGCCCCTTCCCGGGGCATGCTTTCCTTCATGCCCTTATTTGTGGGCGGGGATTGTGTGCACAAACCTATGGCGAATTTGAAACGCGTGTGTTAACGTTATAATTTTCAGAAAATCGAAATAAAATACTAACAAAGCATGCCCCGGGTCAAATTGCTAATTTTGCCATTCCTGGAGGCCCCCCTCTATCTCCTAACACCCAGCCCCTTCCCGGGGCATGCTTTCCTTCATGCCCTTATTTGTGGGCGGGGATTGTGTGCACAAACCTATGGCGAATTTGAAACGCGTGTGTTAACGTTATAATTTTCAGAAAATCGAAATAAAATACTAACAAAGCATGCCCCGGGTCAAATTGCTAATTTTGCCATTCCTGGAGGCCCCCCTCTATCTCCTAACACCCAGCCCCTTCCCGGGGCATGCTTTCCTTCATGCCCTTATTTGTGGGCGGGGATTGTGTGCACAAACCTATGGCGAATTTGAAACGCGTGTGTTAACGTTATAATTTTCAGAAAATCGAAATAAAATACTAACAAAGCATGCCCCGGGTCAAATTGCTAATTTTGCCATTCCTGGAGGCCCCCCTCTATCTCCTAACACCCAGCCCCTTCCCGGGGCATGCTTTCCTTCATGCCCTTATTTGTGGGCGGGGATTGTGTGCACAAACCTATGGCGAATTTGAAACGCGTGTGTTAACGTTATAATTTTCAGAAAATCGAAATAAAATACTAACAAAGCATGCCCCGGGTCAAATTGCTAATTTTGCCATTCCTGGAGGCCCCCCTCTATCTCCTAACACCCAGCCCCTTCCCGGGGCATGCTTTCCTTCATGCCCTTATTTGTGGGCGGGGATTGTGTGCACAAACCTATGGCGAATTTGAAACGCGTGTGTTAACGTTATAATTTTCAGAAAATCGAAATAAAATACTAACAAAGCATGCCCCGGGTCAAATTGCTAATTTTGCCATTCCTGGAGGCCCCCCTCTATCTCCTAACACCCAGCCCCTTCCCGGGGCATGCTTTCCTTCATGCCCTTATTTGTGGGCGGGGATTGTGTGCACAAACCTATGGCGAATTTGAAACGCGTGTGTTAACGTTATAATTTTCAGAAAATCGAAATAAAATACTAACAAAGCATGCCCCGGGTCAAATTGCTAATTTTGCCATTCCTGGAGGCCCCCCTCTATCTCCTAACACCCAGCCCCTTCCCGGGGCATGCTTTCCTTCATGCCCTTATTTGTGGGCGGGGATTGTGTGCACAAACCTATGGCGAATTTGAAACGCGTGTGTTAACGTTATAATTTTCAGAAAATCGAAATAAAATACTAACAAAGCATGCCCCGGGTCAAATTGCTAATTTTGCCATTCCTGGAGGCCCCCCTCTATCTCCTAACACCCAGCCCCTTCCCGGGGCATGCTTTCCTTCATGCCCTTATTTGTGGGCGGGGATTGTGTGCACAAACCTATGGCGAATTTGAAACGCGTGTGTTAACGTTATAATTTTCAGAAAATCGAAATAAAATACTAACAAAGCATGCCCCGGGTCAAATTGCTAATTTTGCCATTCCTGGAGGCCCCCCTCTATCTCCTAACACCCAGCCCCTTCCCGGGGCATGCTTTCCTTCATGCCCTTATTTGTGGGCGGGGATTGTGTGCACAAACCTATGGCGAATTTGAAACGCGTGTGTTAACGTTATAATTTTCAGAAAATCGAAATAAAATACTAACAAAGCATGCCCCGGGTCAAATTGCTAATTTTGCCATTCCTGGAGGCCCCCCTCTATCTCCTAACACCCAGCCCCTTCCCGGGGCATGCTTTCCTTCATGCCCTTATTTGTGGGCGGGGATTGTGTGCACAAACCTATGGCGAATTTGAAACGCGTGTGTTAACGTTATAATTTTCAGAAAATCGAAATAAAATACTAACAAAGCATGCCCCGGGTCAAATTGCTAATTTTGCCATTCCTGGAGGCCCCCCTCTATCTCCTAACACCCAGCCCCTTCCCGGGGCATGCTTTCCTTCATGCCCTTATTTGTGGGCGGGGATTGTGTGCACAAACCTATGGCGAATTTGAAACGCGTGTGTTAACGTTATAATTTTCAGAAAATCGAAATAAAATACTAACAAAGCATGCCCCGGGTCAAATTGCTAATTTTGCCATTCCTGGAGGCCCCCCTCTATCTCCTAACACCCAGCCCCTTCCCGGGGCATGCTTTCCTTCATGCCCTTATTTGTGGGCGGGGATTGTGTGCACAAACCTATGGCGAATTTGAAACGCGTGTGTTAACGTTATAATTTTCAGAAAATCGAAATAAAATACTAACAAAGCATGCCCCGGGTCAAATTGAATTTTGCCATTCCTGGAGGCCCCCCTCTATCTCCTAACACCCAGCCCCTTCCCGGGGCATGCTTTCCTTCATGCCCTTATTTGTGGGCGGGGATTGTGTGCACAAACCTATGGCGAATTTGAAACGCGTGTGTTAACGTTATAATTTTCAGAAAATCGAAATAAAATACTAACAAAGCATGCCCCGGGTCAAATTGCTAATTTTGCCATTCCTGGAGGCCCCCCTCTATCTCCTAACACCCAGCCCCTTCCCGGGGCATGCTTTCCTTCATGCCCTTATTTGTGGGCGGGGATTGTGTGCACAAACCTATGGCGAATTTGAAACGCGTGTGTTAACGTTATAATTTTCAGAAAATCGAAATAAAATACTAACAAAGCATGCCCCGGGTCAAATTGCTAATTTTGCCATTCCTGGAGGCCCCCCTCTATCTCCTAACACCCAGCCCCTTCCCGGGGCATGCTTTCCTTCATGCCCTTATTTGTGGGCGGGGATTGTGTGCACAAACCTATGGCGAATTTGAAACGCGTGTGTTAACGTTATAATTTTCAGAAAATCGAAATAAAATACTAACAAAGCATGCCCCGGGTCAAATTGCTAATTTTGCCATTCCTGGAGGCCCCCCTCTATCTCCTAACACCCAGCCCCTTCCCGGGGCATGCTTTCCTTCATGCCCTTATTTGTGGGCGGGGATTGTGTGCACAAACCTATGGCGAATTTGAAACGCGTGTGTTAACGTTATAATTTTCAGAAAATCGAAATAAAATACTAACAAAGCATGCCCCGGGTCAAATTGCTAATTTTGCCATTCCTGGAGGCCCCCCTCTATCTCCTAACACCCAGCCCCTTCCCGGGGCATGCTTTCCTTCATGCCCTTATTTGTGGGCGGGGATTGTGTGCACAAACCTATGGCGAATTTGAAACGCGTGTGTTAACGTTATAATTTTCAGAAAATCGAAATAAAATACTAACAAAGCATGCCCCGGGTCAAATTGCTAATTTTGCCATTCCTGGAGGCCCCCCTCTATCTCCTAACACCCAGCCCCTTCCCGGGGCATGCTTTCCTTCATGCCCTTATTTGTGGGCGGGGATTGTGTGCACAAACCTATGGCGAATTTGAAACGCGTGTGTTAACGTTATAATTTTCAGAAAATCGAAATAAAATACTAACAAAGCATGCCCCGGGTCAAATTGCTAATTTTGCCATTCCTGGAGGCCCCCCTCTATCTCCTAACACCCAGCCCCTTCCCGGGGCATGCTTTCCTTCATGCCCTTATTTGTGGGCGGGGATTGTGTGCACAAACCTATGGCGAATTTGAAACGCGTGTGTTAACGTTATAATTTTCAGAAAATCGAAATAAAATACTAACAAAGCATGCCCCGGGTCAAATTGCTAATTTTGCCATTCCTGGAGGCCCCCCTCTATCTCCTAACACCCAGCCCCTTCCCGGGGCATGCTTTCCTTCATGCCCTTATTTGTGGGCGGGGATTGTGTGCACAAACCTATGGCGAATTTGAAACGCGTGTGTTAACGTTATAATTTTCAGAAAATCGAAATAAAATACTAACAAAGCATGCCCCGGGTCAAATTGCTAATTTTGCCATTCCTGGAGGCCCCCCTCTATCTCCTAACACCCAGCCCCTTCCCGGGGCATGCTTTCCTTCATGCCCTTATTTGTGGGCGGGGATTGTGTGCACAAACCTATGGCGAATTTGAAACGCGTGTGTTAACGTTATAATTTTCAGAAAATCGAAATAAAATACTAACAAAGCATGCCCCGGGTCAAATTGCTAATTTTGCCATTCCTGGAGGCCCCCCTCTATCTCCTAACACCCAGCCCCTTCCCGGGGCATGCTTTCCTTCATGCCCTTATTTGTGGGCGGGGATTGTGTGCACAAACCTATGGCGAATTTGAAACGCGTGTGTTAACGTTATAATTTTCAGAAAATCGAAATAAAATACTAACAAAGCATGCCCCGGGTCAAATTGCTAATTTTGCCATTCCTGGAGGCCCCCCTCTATCTCCTAACACCCAGCCCCTTCCCGGGGCATGCTTTCCTTCATGCCCTTATTTGTGGGCGGGGATTGTGTGCACAAACCTATGGCGAATTTGAAACGCGTGTGTTAACGTTATAATTTTCAGAAAATCGAAATAAAATACTAACAAAGCATGCCCCGGGTCAAATTGCTAATTTTGCCATTCCTGGAGGCCCCCCTCTATCTCCTAACACCCAGCCCCTTCCCGGGGCATGCTTTCCTTCATGCCCTTATTTGTGGGCGGGGATTGTGTGCACAAACCTATGGCGAATTTGAAACGCGTGTGTTAACGTTATAATTTTCAGAAAATCGAAATAAAATACTAACAAAGCATGCCCCGGGTCAAATTGCTAATTTTGCCATTCCTGGAGGCCCCCCTCTATCTCCTAACACCCAGCCCCTTCCCGGGGCATGCTTTCCTTCATGCCCTTATTTGTGGGCGGGGATTGTGTGCACAAACCTATGGCGAATTTGAAACGCGTGTGTTAACGTTATAATTTTCAGAAAATCGAAATAAAATACTAACAAAGCATGCCCCGGGTCAAATTGCTAATTTTGCCATTCCTGGAGGCCCCCCTCTATCTCCTAACACCCAGCCCCTTCCCGGGGCATGCTTTCCTTCATGCCCTTATTTGTGGGCGGGGATTGTGTGCACAAACCTATGGCGAATTTGAAACGCGTGTGTTAACGTTATAATTTTCAGAAAATCGAAATAAAATACTAACAAAGCATGCCCCGGGTCAAATTGCTAATTTTGCCATTCCTGGAGGCCCCCCTCTATCTCCTAACACCCAGCCCCTTCCCGGGGCATGCTTTCCTTCATGCCCTTATTTGTGGGCGGGGATTGTGTGCACAAACCTATGGCGAATTTGAAACGCGTGTGTTAACGTTATAATTTTCAGAAAATCGAAATAAAATACTAACAAAGCATGCCCCGGGTCAAATTGCTAATTTTGCCATTCCTGGAGGCCCCCCTCTATCTCCTAACACCCAGCCCCTTCCCGGGGCATGCTTTCCTTCATGCCCTTATTTGTGGGCGGGGATTGTGTGCACAAACCTATGGCGAATTTGAAACGCGTGTGTTAACGTTATAATTTTCAGAAAATCGAAATAAAATACTAACAAAGCATGCCCCGGGTCAAATTGCTAATTTTGCCATTCCTGGAGGCCCCCCTCTATCTCCTAACACCCAGCCCCTTCCCGGGGCATGCTTTCCTTCATGCCCTTATTTGTGGGCGGGGATTGTGTGCACAAACCTATGGCGAATTTGAAACGCGTGTGTTAACGTTATAATTTTCAGAAAATCGAAATAAAATACTAACAAAGCATGCCCCGGGTCAAATTGCTAATTTTGCCATTCCTGGAGGCCCCCCTCTATCTCCTAACACCCAGCCCCTTCCCGGGGCATGCTTTCCTTCATGCCCTTATTTGTGGGCGGGGATTGTGTGCACAAACCTATGGCGAATTTGAAACGCGTGTGTTAACGTTATAATTTTCAGAAAATCGAAATAAAATACTAACAAAGCATGCCCCGGGTCAAATTGCTAATTTTGCCATTCCTGGAGGCCCCCCTCTATCTCCTAACACCCAGCCCCTTCCCGGGGCATGCTTTCCTTCATGCCCTTATTTGTGGGCGGGGATTGTGTGCACAAACCTATGGCGAATTTGAAACGCGTGTGTTAACGTTATAATTTTCAGAAAATCGAAATAAAATACTAACAAAGCATGCCCCGGGTCAAATTGCTAATTTTGCCATTCCTGGAGGCCCCCCTCTATCTCCTAACACCCAGCCCCTTCCCGGGGCATGCTTTCCTTCATGCCCTTATTTGTGGGCGGGGATTGTGTGCACAAACCTATGGCGAATTTGAAACGCGTGTGTTAACGTTATAATTTTCAGAAAATCGAAATAAAATACTAACAAAGCATGCCCCGGGTCAAATTGCTAATTTTGCCATTCCTGGAGGCCCCCCTCTATCTCCTAACACCCAGCCCCTTCCCGGGGCATGCTTTCCTTCATGCCCTTATTTGTGGGCGGGGATTGTGTGCACAAACCTATGGCGAATTTGAAACGCGTGTGTTAACGTTATAATTTTCAGAAAATCGAAATAAAATACTAACAAAGCATGCCCCGGGTCAAATTGCTAATTTTGCCATTCCTGGAGGCCCCCCTCTATCTCCTAACACCCAGCCCCTTCCCGGGGCATGCTTTCCTTCATGCCCTTATTTGTGGGCGGGGATTGTGTGCACAAACCTATGGCGAATTTGAAACGCGTGTGTTAACGTTATAATTTTCAGAAAATCGAAATAAAATACTAACAAAGCATGCCCCGGGTCAAATTGCTAATTTTGCCATTCCTGGAGGCCCCCCTCTATCTCCTAACACCCAGCCCCTTCCCGGGGCATGCTTTCCTTCATGCCCTTATTTGTGGGCGGGGATTGTGTGCACAAACCTATGGCGAATTTGAAACGCGTGTGTTAACGTTATAATTTTCAGAAAATCGAAATAAAATACTAACAAAGCATGCCCCGGGTCAAATTGCTAATTTTGCCATTCCTGGAGGCCCCCCTCTATCTCCTAACACCCAGCCCCTTCCCGGGGCATGCTTTCCTTCATGCCCTTATTTGTGGGCGGGGATTGTGTGCACAAACCTATGGCGAATTTGAAACGCGTGTGTTAACGTTATAATTTTCAGAAAATCGAAATAAAATACTAACAAAGCATGCCCCGGGTCAAATTGCTAATTTTGCCATTCCTGGAGGCCCCCCTCTATCTCCTAACACCCAGCCCCTTCCCGGGGCATGCTTTCCTTCATGCCCTTATTTGTGGGCGGGGATTGTGTGCACAAACCTATGGCGAATTTGAAACGCGTGTGTTAACGTTATAATTTTCAGAAAATCGAAATAAAATACTAACAAAGCATGCCCCGGGTCAAATTGCTAATTTTGCCATTCCTGGAGGCCCCCCTCTATCTCCTAACACCCAGCCCCTTCCCGGGGCATGCTTTCCTTCATGCCCTTATTTGTGGGCGGGGATTGTGTGCACAAACCTATGGCGAATTTGAAACGCGTGTGTTAACGTTATAATTTTCAGAAAATCGAAATAAAATACTAACAAAGCATGCCCCGGGTCAAATTGCTAATTTTGCCATTCCTGGAGGCCCCCCTCTATCTCCTAACACCCAGCCCCTTCCCGGGGCATGCTTTCCTTCATGCCCTTATTTGTGGGCGGGGATTGTGTGCACAAACCTATGGCGAATTTGAAACGCGTGTGTTAACGTTATAATTTTCAGAAAATCGAAATAAAATACTAACAAAGCATGCCCCGGGTCAAATTGCTAATTTTGCCATTCCTGGAGGCCCCCCTCTATCTCCTAACACCCAGCCCCTTCCCGGGGCATGCTTTCCTTCATGCCCTTATTTGTGGGCGGGGATTGTGTGCACAAACCTATGGCGAATTTGAAACGCGTGTGTTAACGTTATAATTTTCAGAAAATCGAAATAAAATACTAACAAAGCATGCCCCGGGTCAAATTGCTAATTTTGCCATTCCTGGAGGCCCCCCTCTATCTCCTAACACCCAGCCCCTTCCCGGGGCATGCTTTCCTTCATGCCCTTATTTGTGGGCGGGGATTGTGTGCACAAACCTATGGCGAATTTGAAACGCGTGTGTTAACGTTATAATTTTCAGAAAATCGAAATAAAATACTAACAAAGCATGCCCCGGGTCAAATTGCTAATTTTGCCATTCCTGGAGGCCCCCCTCTATCTCCTAACACCCAGCCCCTTCCCGGGGCATGCTTTCCTTCATGCCCTTATTTGTGGGCGGGGATTGTGTGCACAAACCTATGGCGAATTTGAAACGCGTGTGTTAACGTTATAATTTTCAGAAAATCGAAATAAAATACTAACAAAGCATGCCCCGGGTCAAATTGCTAATTTTGCCATTCCTGGAGGCCCCCCTCTATCTCCTAACACCCAGCCCCTTCCCGGGGCATGCTTTCCTTCATGCCCTTATTTGTGGGCGGGGATTGTGTGCACAAACCTATGGCGAATTTGAAACGCGTGTGTTAACGTTATAATTTTCAGAAAATCGAAATAAAATACTAACAAAGCATGCCCCGGGTCAAATTGCTAATTTTGCCATTCCTGGAGGCCCCCCTCTATCTCCTAACACCCAGCCCCTTCCCGGGGCATGCTTTCCTTCATGCCCTTATTTGTGGGCGGGGATTGTGTGCACAAACCTATGGCGAATTTGAAACGCGTGTGTTAACGTTATAATTTTCAGAAAATCGAAATAAAATACTAACAAAGCATGCCCCGGGTCAAATTGCTAATTTTGCCATTCCTGGAGGCCCCCCTCTATCTCCTAACACCCAGCCCCTTCCCGGGGCATGCTTTCCTTCATGCCCTTATTTGTGGGCGGGGATTGTGTGCACAAACCTATGGCGAATTTGAAACGCGTGTGTTAACGTTATAATTTTCAGAAAATCGAAATAAAATACTAACAAAGCATGCCCCGGGTCAAATTGCTAATTTTGCCATTCCTGGAGGCCCCCCTCTATCTCCTAACACCCAGCCCCTTCCCGGGGCATGCTTTCCTTCATGCCCTTATTTGTGGGCGGGGATTGTGTGCACAAACCTATGGCGAATTTGAAACGCGTGTGTTAACGTTATAATTTTCAGAAAATCGAAATAAAATACTAACAAAGCATGCCCCGGGTCAAATTGCTAATTTTGCCATTCCTGGAGGCCCCCCTCTATCTCCTAACACCCAGCCCCTTCCCGGGGCATGCTTTCCTTCATGCCCTTATTTGTGGGCGGGGATTGTGTGCACAAACCTATGGCGAATTTGAAACGCGTGTGTTAACGTTATAATTTTCAGAAAATCGAAATAAAATACTAACAAAGCATGCCCCGGGTCAAATTGCTAATTTTGCCATTCCTGGAGGCCCCCCTCTATCTCCTAACACCCAGCCCCTTCCCGGGGCATGCTTTCCTTCATGCCCTTATTTGTGGGCGGGGATTGTGTGCACAAACCTATGGCGAATTTGAAACGCGTGTGTTAACGTTATAATTTTCAGAAAATCGAAATAAAATACTAACAAAGCATGCCCCGGGTCAAATTGCTAATTTTGCCATTCCTGGAGGCCCCCCTCTATCTCCTAACACCCAGCCCCTTCCCGGGGCATGCTTTCCTTCATGCCCTTATTTGTGGGCGGGGATTGTGTGCACAAACCTATGGCGAATTTGAAACGCGTGTGTTAACGTTATAATTTTCAGAAAATCGAAATAAAATACTAACAAAGCATGCCCCGGGTCAAATTGCTAATTTTGCCATTCCTGGAGGCCCCCCTCTATCTCCTAACACCCAGCCCCTTCCCGGGGCATGCTTTCCTTCATGCCCTTATTTGTGGGCGGGGATTGTGTGCACAAACCTATGGCGAATTTGAAACGCGTGTGTTAACGTTATAATTTTCAGAAAATCGAAATAAAATACTAACAAAGCATGCCCCGGGTCAAATTGCTAATTTTGCCATTCCTGGAGGCCCCCCTCTATCTCCTAACACCCAGCCCCTTCCCGGGGCATGCTTTCCTTCATGCCCTTATTTGTGGGCGGGGATTGTGTGCACAAACCTATGGCGAATTTGAAACGCGTGTGTTAACGTTATAATTTTCAGAAAATCGAAATAAAATACTAACAAAGCATGCCCCGGGTCAAATTGCTAATTTTGCCATTCCTGGAGGCCCCCCTCTATCTCCTAACACCCAGCCCCTTCCCGGGGCATGCTTTCCTTCATGCCCTTATTTGTGGGCGGGGATTGTGTGCACAAACCTATGGCGAATTTGAAACGCGTGTGTTAACGTTATAATTTTCAGAAAATCGAAATAAAATACTAACAAAGCATGCCCCGGGTCAAATTGCTAATTTTGCCATTCCTGGAGGCCCCCCTCTATCTCCTAACACCCAGCCCCTTCCCGGGGCATGCTTTCCTTCATGCCCTTATTTGTGGGCGGGGATTGTGTGCACAAACCTATGGCGAATTTGAAACGCGTGTGTTAACGTTATAATTTTCAGAAAATCGAAATAAAATACTAACAAAGCATGCCCCGGGTCAAATTGCTAATTTTGCCATTCCTGGAGGCCCCCCTCTATCTCCTAACACCCAGCCCCTTCCCGGGGCATGCTTTCCTTCATGCCCTTATTTGTGGGCGGGGATTGTGTGCACAAACCTATGGCGAATTTGAAACGCGTGTGTTAACGTTATAATTTTCAGAAAATCGAAATAAAATACTAACAAAGCATGCCCCGGGTCAAATTGCTAATTTTGCCATTCCTGGAGGCCCCCCTCTATCTCCTAACACCCAGCCCCTTCCCGGGGCATGCTTTCCTTCATGCCCTTATTTGTGGGCGGGGATTGTGTGCACAAACCTATGGCGAATTTGAAACGCGTGTGTTAACGTTATAATTTTCAGAAAATCGAAATAAAATACTAACAAAGCATGCCCCGGGTCAAATTGCTAATTTTGCCATTCCTGGAGGCCCCCCTCTATCTCCTAACACCCAGCCCCTTCCCGGGGCATGCTTTCCTTCATGCCCTTATTTGTGGGCGGGGATTGTGTGCACAAACCTATGGCGAATTTGAAACGCGTGTGTTAACGTTATAATTTTCAGAAAATCGAAATAAAATACTAACAAAGCATGCCCCGGGTCAAATTGCTAATTTTGCCATTCCTGGAGGCCCCCCTCTATCTCCTAACACCCAGCCCCTTCCCGGGGCATGCTTTCCTTCATGCCCTTATTTGTGGGCGGGGATTGTGTGCACAAACCTATGGCGAATTTGAAACGCGTGTGTTAACGTTATAATTTTCAGAAAATCGAAATAAAATACTAACAAAGCATGCCCCGGGTCAAATTGCTAATTTTGCCATTCCTGGAGGCCCCCCTCTATCTCCTAACACCCAGCCCCTTCCCGGGGCATGCTTTCCTTCATGCCCTTATTTGTGGGCGGGGATTGTGTGCACAAACCTATGGCGAATTTGAAACGCGTGTGTTAACGTTATAATTTTCAGAAAATCGAAATAAAATACTAACAAAGCATGCCCCGGGTCAAATTGCTAATTTTGCCATTCCTGGAGGCCCCCCTCTATCTCCTAACACCCAGCCCCTTCCCGGGGCATGCTTTCCTTCATGCCCTTATTTGTGGGCGGGGATTGTGTGCACAAACCTATGGCGAATTTGAAACGCGTGTGTTAACGTTATAATTTTCAGAAAATCGAAATAAAATACTAACAAAGCATGCCCCGGGTCAAATTGCTAATTTTGCCATTCCTGGAGGCCCCCCTCTATCTCCTAACACCCAGCCCCTTCCCGGGGCATGCTTTCCTTCATGCCCTTATTTGTGGGCGGGGATTGTGTGCACAAACCTATGGCGAATTTGAAACGCGTGTGTTAACGTTATAATTTTCAGAAAATCGAAATAAAATACTAACAAAGCATGCCCCGGGTCAAATTGCTAATTTTGCCATTCCTGGAGGCCCCCCTCTATCTCCTAACACCCAGCCCCTTCCCGGGGCATGCTTTCCTTCATGCCCTTATTTGTGGGCGGGGATTGTGTGCACAAACCTATGGCGAATTTGAAACGCGTGTGTTAACGTTATAATTTTCAGAAAATCGAAATAAAATACTAACAAAGCATGCCCCGGGTCAAATTGCTAATTTTGCCATTCCTGGAGGCCCCCCTCTATCTCCTAACACCCAGCCCCTTCCCGGGGCATGCTTTCCTTCATGCCCTTATTTGTGGGCGGGGATTGTGTGCACAAACCTATGGCGAATTTGAAACGCGTGTGTTAACGTTATAATTTTCAGAAAATCGAAATAAAATACTAACAAAGCATGCCCCGGGTCAAATTGCTAATTTTGCCATTCCTGGAGGCCCCCCTCTATCTCCTAACACCCAGCCCCTTCCCGGGGCATGCTTTCCTTCATGCCCTTATTTGTGGGCGGGGATTGTGTGCACAAACCTATGGCGAATTTGAAACGCGTGTGTTAACGTTATAATTTTCAGAAAATCGAAATAAAATACTAACAAAGCATGCCCCGGGTCAAATTGCTAATTTTGCCATTCCTGGAGGCCCCCCTCTATCTCCTAACACCCAGCCCCTTCCCGGGGCATGCTTTCCTTCATGCCCTTATTTGTGGGCGGGGATTGTGTGCACAAACCTATGGCGAATTTGAAACGCGTGTGTTAACGTTATAATTTTCAGAAAATCGAAATAAAATACTAACAAAGCATGCCCCGGGTCAAATTGCTAATTTTGCCATTCCTGGAGGCCCCCCTCTATCTCCTAACACCCAGCCCCTTCCCGGGGCATGCTTTCCTTCATGCCCTTATTTGTGGGCGGGGATTGTGTGCACAAACCTATGGCGAATTTGAAACGCGTGTGTTAACGTTATAATTTTCAGAAAATCGAAATAAAATACTAACAAAGCATGCCCCGGGTCAAATTGCTAATTTTGCCATTCCTGGAGGCCCCCCTCTATCTCCTAACACCCAGCCCCTTCCCGGGGCATGCTTTCCTTCATGCCCTTATTTGTGGGCGGGGATTGTGTGCACAAACCTATGGCGAATTTGAAACGCGTGTGTTAACGTTATAATTTTCAGAAAATCGAAATAAAATACTAACAAAGCATGCCCCGGGTCAAATTGCTAATTTTGCCATTCCTGGAGGCCCCCCTCTATCTCCTAACACCCAGCCCCTTCCCGGGGCATGCTTTCCTTCATGCCCTTATTTGTGGGCGGGGATTGTGTGCACAAACCTATGGCGAATTTGAAACGCGTGTGTTAACGTTATAATTTTCAGAAAATCGAAATAAAATACTAACAAAGCATGCCCCGGGTCAAATTGCTAATTTTGCCATTCCTGGAGGCCCCCCTCTATCTCCTAACACCCAGCCCCTTCCCGGGGCATGCTTTCCTTCATGCCCTTATTTGTGGGCGGGGATTGTGTGCACAAACCTATGGCGAATTTGAAACGCGTGTGTTAACGTTATAATTTTCAGAAAATCGAAATAAAATACTAACAAAGCATGCCCCGGGTCAAATTGCTAATTTTGCCATTCCTGGAGGCCCCCCTCTATCTCCTAACACCCAGCCCCTTCCCGGGGCATGCTTTCCTTCATGCCCTTATTTGTGGGCGGGGATTGTGTGCACAAACCTATGGCGAATTTGAAACGCGTGTGTTAACGTTATAATTTTCAGAAAATCGAAATAAAATACTAACAAAGCATGCCCCGGGTCAAATTGCTAATTTTGCCATTCCTGGAGGCCCCCCTCTATCTCCTAACACCCAGCCCCTTCCCGGGGCATGCTTTCCTTCATGCCCTTATTTGTGGGCGGGGATTGTGTGCACAAACCTATGGCGAATTTGAAACGCGTGTGTTAACGTTATAATTTTCAGAAAATCGAAATAAAATACTAACAAAGCATGCCCCGGGTCAAATTGCTAATTTTGCCATTCCTGGAGGCCCCCCTCTATCTCCTAACACCCAGCCCCTTCCCGGGGCATGCTTTCCTTCATGCCCTTATTTGTGGGCGGGGATTGTGTGCACAAACCTATGGCGAATTTGAAACGCGTGTGTTAACGTTATAATTTTCAGAAAATCGAAATAAAATACTAACAAAGCATGCCCCGGGTCAAATTGCTAATTTTGCCATTCCTGGAGGCCCCCCTCTATCTCCTAACACCCAGCCCCTTCCCGGGGCATGCTTTCCTTCATGCCCTTATTTGTGGGCGGGGATTGTGTGCACAAACCTATGGCGAATTTGAAACGCGTGTGTTAACGTTATAATTTTCAGAAAATCGAAATAAAATACTAACAAAGCATGCCCCGGGTCAAATTGCTAATTTTGCCATTCCTGGAGGCCCCCCTCTATCTCCTAACACCCAGCCCCTTCCCGGGGCATGCTTTCCTTCATGCCCTTATTTGTGGGCGGGGATTGTGTGCACAAACCTATGGCGAATTTGAAACGCGTGTGTTAACGTTATAATTTTCAGAAAATCGAAATAAAATACTAACAAAGCATGCCCCGGGTCAAATTGCTAATTTTGCCATTCCTGGAGGCCCCCCTCTATCTCCTAACACCCAGCCCCTTCCCGGGGCATGCTTTCCTTCATGCCCTTATTTGTGGGCGGGGATTGTGTGCACAAACCTATGGCGAATTTGAAACGCGTGTGTTAACGTTATAATTTTCAGAAAATCGAAATAAAATACTAACAAAGCATGCCCCGGGTCAAATTGCTAATTTTGCCATTCCTGGAGGCCCCCCTCTATCTCCTAACACCCAGCCCCTTCCCGGGGCATGCTTTCCTTCATGCCCTTATTTGTGGGCGGGGATTGTGTGCACAAACCTATGGCGAATTTGAAACGCGTGTGTTAACGTTATAATTTTCAGAAAATCGAAATAAAATACTAACAAAGCATGCCCCGGGTCAAATTGCTAATTTTGCCATTCCTGGAGGCCCCCCTCTATCTCCTAACACCCAGCCCCTTCCCGGGGCATGCTTTCCTTCATGCCCTTATTTGTGGGCGGGGATTGTGTGCACAAACCTATGGCGAATTTGAAACGCGTGTGTTAACGTTATAATTTTCAGAAAATCGAAATAAAATACTAACAAAGCATGCCCCGGGTCAAATTGCTAATTTTGCCATTCCTGGAGGCCCCCCTCTATCTCCTAACACCCAGCCCCTTCCCGGGGCATGCTTTCCTTCATGCCCTTATTTGTGGGCGGGGATTGTGTGCACAAACCTATGGCGAATTTGAAACGCGTGTGTTAACGTTATAATTTTCAGAAAATCGAAATAAAATACTAACAAAGCATGCCCCGGGTCAAATTGCTAATTTTGCCATTCCTGGAGGCCCCCCTCTATCTCCTAACACCCAGCCCCTTCCCGGGGCATGCTTTCCTTCATGCCCTTATTTGTGGGCGGGGATTGTGTGCACAAACCTATGGCGAATTTGAAACGCGTGTGTTAACGTTATAATTTTCAGAAAATCGAAATAAAATACTAACAAAGCATGCCCCGGGTCAAATTGCTAATTTTGCCATTCCTGGAGGCCCCCCTCTATCTCCTAACACCCAGCCCCTTCCCGGGGCATGCTTTCCTTCATGCCCTTATTTGTGGGCGGGGATTGTGTGCACAAACCTATGGCGAATTTGAAACGCGTGTGTTAACGTTATAATTTTCAGAAAATCGAAATAAAATACTAACAAAGCATGCCCCGGGTCAAATTGCTAATTTTGCCATTCCTGGAGGCCCCCCTCTATCTCCTAACACCCAGCCCCTTCCCGGGGCATGCTTTCCTTCATGCCCTTATTTGTGGGCGGGGATTGTGTGCACAAACCTATGGCGAATTTGAAACGCGTGTGTTAACGTTATAATTTTCAGAAAATCGAAATAAAATACTAACAAAGCATGCCCCGGGTCAAATTGCTAATTTTGCCATTCCTGGAGGCCCCCCTCTATCTCCTAACACCCAGCCCCTTCCCGGGGCATGCTTTCCTTCATGCCCTTATTTGTGGGCGGGGATTGTGTGCACAAACCTATGGCGAATTTGAAACGCGTGTGTTAACGTTATAATTTTCAGAAAATCGAAATAAAATACTAACAAAGCATGCCCCGGGTCAAATTGCTAATTTTGCCATTCCTGGAGGCCCCCCTCTATCTCCTAACACCCAGCCCCTTCCCGGGGCATGCTTTCCTTCATGCCCTTATTTGTGGGCGGGGATTGTGTGCACAAACCTATGGCGAATTTGAAACGCGTGTGTTAACGTTATAATTTTCAGAAAATCGAAATAAAATACTAACAAAGCATGCCCCGGGTCAAATTGCTAATTTTGCCATTCCTGGAGGCCCCCCTCTATCTCCTAACACCCAGCCCCTTCCCGGGGCATGCTTTCCTTCATGCCCTTATTTGTGGGCGGGGATTGTGTGCACAAACCTATGGCGAATTTGAAACGCGTGTGTTAACGTTATAATTTTCAGAAAATCGAAATAAAATACTAACAAAGCATGCCCCGGGTCAAATTGCTAATTTTGCCATTCCTGGAGGCCCCCCTCTATCTCCTAACACCCAGCCCCTTCCCGGGGCATGCTTTCCTTCATGCCCTTATTTGTGGGCGGGGATTGTGTGCACAAACCTATGGCGAATTTGAAACGCGTGTGTTAACGTTATAATTTTCAGAAAATCGAAATAAAATACTAACAAAGCATGCCCCGGGTCAAATTGCTAATTTTGCCATTCCTGGAGGCCCCCCTCTATCTCCTAACACCCAGCCCCTTCCCGGGGCATGCTTTCCTTCATGCCCTTATTTGTGGGCGGGGATTGTGTGCACAAACCTATGGCGAATTTGAAACGCGTGTGTTAACGTTATAATTTTCAGAAAATCGAAATAAAATACTAACAAAGCATGCCCCGGGTCAAATTGCTAATTTTGCCATTCCTGGAGGCCCCCCTCTATCTCCTAACACCCAGCCCCTTCCCGGGGCATGCTTTCCTTCATGCCCTTATTTGTGGGCGGGGATTGCTGTGCACAAACCTATGGCGAATTTGAAACGCGTGTGTTAACGTTATAATTTTCAGAAAATCGAAATAAAATACTAACAAAGCATGCCCCGGGTCAAATTGCTAATTTTGCCATTCCTGGAGGCCCCCCTCTATCTCCTAACACCCAGCCCCTTCCCGGGGCATGCTTTCCTTCATGCCCTTATTTGTGGGCGGGGATTGTGTGCACAAACCTATGGCGAATTTGAAACGCGTGTGTTAACGTTATAATTTTCAGAAAATCGAAATAAAATACTAACAAAGCATGCCCCGGGTCAAATTGCTAATTTTGCCATTCCTGGAGGCCCCCCTCTATCTCCTAACACCCAGCCCCTTCCCGGGGCATGCTTTCCTTCATGCCCTTATTTGTGGGCGGGGATTGTGTGCACAAACCTATGGCGAATTTGAAACGCGTGTGTTAACGTTATAATTTTCAGAAAATCGAAATAAAATACTAACAAAGCATGCCCCGGGTCAAATTGCTAATTTTGCCATTCCTGGAGGCCCCCCTCTATCTCCTAACACCCAGCCCCTTCCCGGGGCATGCTTTCCTTCATGCCCTTATTTGTGGGCGGGGATTGTGTGCACAAACCTATGGCGAATTTGAAACGCGTGTGTTAACGTTATAATTTTCAGAAAATCGAAATAAAATACTAACAAAGCATGCCCCGGGTCAAATTGCTAATTTTGCCATTCCTGGAGGCCCCCCTCTATCTCCTAACACCCAGCCCCTTCCCGGGGCATGCTTTCCTTCATGCCCTTATTTGTGGGCGGGGATTGTGTGCACAAACCTATGGCGAATTTGAAACGCGTGTGTTAACGTTATAATTTTCAGAAAATCGAAATAAAATACTAACAAAGCATGCCCCGGGTCAAATTGCTAATTTTGCCATTCCTGGAGGCCCCCCTCTATCTCCTAACACCCAGCCCCTTCCCGGGGCATGCTTTCCTTCATGCCCTTATTTGTGGGCGGGGATTGTGTGCACAAACCTATGGCGAATTTGAAACGCGTGTGTTAACGTTATAATTTTCAGAAAATCGAAATAAAATACTAACAAAGCATGCCCCGGGTCAAATTGCTAATTTTGCCATTCCTGGAGGCCCCCCTCTATCTCCTAACACCCAGCCCCTTCCCGGGGCATGCTTTCCTTCATGCCCTTATTTGTGGGCGGGGATTGTGTGCACAAACCTATGGCGAATTTGAAACGCGTGTGTTAACGTTATAATTTTCAGAAAATCGAAATAAAATACTAACAAAGCATGCCCCGGGTCAAATTGCTAATTTTGCCATTCCTGGAGGCCCCCCTCTATCTCCTAACACCCAGCCCCTTCCCGGGGCATGCTTTCCTTCATGCCCTTATTTGTGGGCGGGGATTGTGTGCACAAACCTATGGCGAATTTGAAACGCGTGTGTTAACGTTATAATTTTCAGAAAATCGAAATAAAATACTAACAAAGCATGCCCCGGGTCAAATTGCTAATTTTGCCATTCCTGGAGGCCCCCCTCTATCTCCTAACACCCAGCCCCTTCCCGGGGCATGCTTTCCTTCATGCCCTTATTTGTGGGCGGGGATTGTGTGCACAAACCTATGGCGAATTTGAAACGCGTGTGTTAACGTTATAATTTTCAGAAAATCGAAATAAAATACTAACAAAGCATGCCCCGGGTCAAATTGCTAATTTTGCCATTCCTGGAGGCCCCCCTCTATCTCCTAACACCCAGCCCCTTCCCGGGGCATGCTTTCCTTCATGCCCTTATTTGTGGGCGGGGATTGTGTGCACAAACCTATGGCGAATTTGAAACGCGTGTGTTAACGTTATAATTTTCAGAAAATCGAAATAAAATACTAACAAAGCATGCCCCGGGTCAAATTGCTAATTTTGCCATTCCTGGAGGCCCCCCTCTATCTCCTAACACCCAGCCCCTTCCCGGGGCATGCTTTCCTTCATGCCCTTATTTGTGGGCGGGGATTGTGTGCACAAACCTATGGCGAATTTGAAACGCGTGTGTTAACGTTATAATTTTCAGAAAATCGAAATAAAATACTTAACAAAGCATGCCCGGGTCAAATTGCTAATTTTGCCATTCCTGGAGGCCCCCCTCTATCTCCTAACACCCAGCCCCTTCCCGGGGCATGCTTTCCTTCATGCCCTTATTTGTGGGCGGGGATTGTGTGCACAAACCTATGGCGAATTTGAAACGCGTGTGTTAACGTTATAATTTTCAGAAAATCGAAATAAAATACTAACAAAGCATGCCCCGGGTCAAATTGCTAATTTTGCCATTCCTGGAGGCCCCCCTCTATCTCCTAACACCCAGCCCCTTCCCGGGGCATGCTTTCCTTCATGCCCTTATTTGTGGGCGGGGATTGTGTGCACAAACCTATGGCGAATTTGAAACGCGTGTGTTAACGTTATAATTTTCAGAAAATCGAAATAAAATACTAACAAAGCATGCCCCGGGTCAAATTGCTAATTTTGCCATTCCTGGAGGCCCCCCTCTATCTCCTAACACCCAGCCCCTTCCCGGGGCATGCTTTCCTTCATGCCCTTATTTGTGGGCGGGGATTGTGTGCACAAACCTATGGCGAATTTGAAACGCGTGTGTTAACGTTATAATTTCAGAAAATCGAAATAAAATACTAACAAAGCATGCCCCGGGTCAAATTGCTAATTTTGCCATTCCTGGAGGCCCCCCTCTATCTCCTAACACCCAGCCTCTTCCCGGGGCATGCTTTCCTTCATGCCCTTATTTGTGGGCGGGGATTGTGTGCACAAACCTATGGCGAATTTGAAACGCGTGTGTTAACGTTATAATTTTCAGAAAATCGAAATAAAATACTAACAAAGCATGCCCCGGGTCAAATTGCTAATTTTGCCATTCCTGGAGGCCCCCCTCTATCTCCTAACACCCAGCCCCTTCCCGGGGCATGCTTTCCTTCATGCCCTTATTTGTGGGCGGGGATTGTGTGCACAAACCTATGGCGAATTTGAAACGCGTGTGTTAACGTTATAATTTTCAGAAAATCGAAATAAAATACTAACAAAGCATGCCCCGGGTCAAATTGCTAATTTTGCCATTCCTGGAGGCCCCCCTCTATCTCCTAACACCCAGCCCCTTCCCGGGGCATGCTTTCCTTCATGCCCTTATTTGTGGGCGGGGATTGTGTGCACAAACCTATGGCGAATTTGAAACGCGTGTGTTAACGTTATAATTTTCAGAAAATCGAAATAAAATACTAACAAAGCATGCCCCGGGTCAAATTGCTAATTTTGCCATTCCTGGAGGCCCCCCTCTATCTCCTAACACCCAGCCCCTTCCCGGGGCATGCTTTCCTTCATGCCCTTATTTGTGGGCGGGGATTGTGTGCACAAACCTATGGCGAATTTGAAACGCGTGTGTTAACGTTATAATTTTCAGAAAATCGAAATAAAATACTAACAAATCATGCCCCGGGTCAAATTGCTAATTTTGCCATTCCTGGAGGCCCCCCTCTATCTCCTAACACCCAGCCCCTTCCCGGGGCATGCTTTCCTTCATGCCCTTATTTGTGGGCGGGGATTGTGTGCACAAACCTATGGCGAATTTGAAACGCGTGTGTTAACGTTATAATTTTCAGAAAATCGAAATAAAATACTAACAAAGCATGCCCCGGGTCAAATTGCTAATTTTGCCATTCCTGGAGGCCCCCCTCTATCTCCTAACACCCAGCCCCTTCCCGGGGCATGCTTTCCTTCATGCCCTTATTTGTGGGCGGGGATTGTGTGCACAAACCTATGGCGAATTTGAAACGCGTGTGTTAACGTTATAATTTTCAGAAAATCGAAATAAAATACTAACAAAGCATGCCCCGGGTCAAATTGCTAATTTTGCCATTCCTGGAGGCCCCCCTCTATCTCCTAACACCCAGCTCCTTCCCGGGGCATGCTTTCCTTCATGCCCTTATTTGTGGGCGGGGATTGTGTGCACAAACCTATGGCGAATTTGAAACGCGTGTGTTAACGTTATAATTTTCAGAAAATCGAAATAAAATACTAACAAAGCATGCCCCGGGTCAAATTGCTAATTTTGCCATTCCTGGAGGCCCCCCTCTATCTCCTAACACCCAGCCCCTTCCCGGGGCATGCTTTCCTTCATGCCCTTATTTGTGGGCGGGGATTGTGTGCACAAACCTATGGCGAATTTGAAACGCGTGTGTTAACGTTATAATTTTCAGAAAATCGAAATAAAATACTAACAAAGCATGCCCCGGGTCAAATTGCTAATTTTGCCATTCCTGGAGGCCCCCCTCTATCTCCTAACACCCAGCCCCTTCCCGGGGCATGCTTTCCTTCATGCCCTTATTTGTGGGCGGGGATTGTGTGCACAAACCTATGGCGAATTTGAAACGCGTGTGTTAACGTTATAATTTTCAGAAAATCGAAATAAAATACTAACAAAGCATGCCCCGGGTCAAATTGCTAATTTTGCCATTCCTGGAGGCCCCCCTCTATCTCCTAACACCCAGCCCCTTCCCGGGGCATGCTTTCCTTCATGCCCTTATTTGTGGGCGGGGATTGTGTGCACAAACCTATGGCGAATTTGAAACGCGTGTGTTAACGTTATAATTTTCAGAAAATCGAAATAAAATACTAACAAAGCATGCCCCCGGTCAAATTGCTAATTTTGCCATTCCTGGAGGCCCCCCTCTATCTCCTAACACCCAGCCCCTTCCCGGGGCATGCTTTCCTTCATGCCCTTATTTGTGGGCGGGGATTGTGTGCACAAACCTATGGCGAATTTGAAACGCGTGTGTTAACGTTATAATTTTCAGAAAATCGAAATAAAATACTAACAAAGCATGCCCCGGGTCAAATTGCTAATTTTGCCATTCCTGGAGGCCCCCCTCTATCTCCTAACACCCAGCTCCTTCCCGGGGCATGCTTTCCTTCATGCCCTTATTTGTGGGCGGGGATTGTGTGCACAAACCTATGGCGAATTTGAAACGCGTGTGTTAACGTTATAATTTTCAGAAAATCGAAATAAAATACTAACAAAGCATGCCCCGGGTCAAATTGCTAATTTTGCCATTCCTGGAGGCCCCCCTCTATCTCCTAACACCCAGCCCCTTCCCGGGGCATGCTTTCCTTCATGCCCTTATTTGTGGGCGGGGATTGTGTGCACAAACCTATGGCGAATTTGAAACGCGTGTGTTAACGTTATAATTTTCAGAAAATCGAAATAAAATACTAACAAAGCATGCCCCGGGTCAAATTGCTAATTTTGCCATTCCTGGAGGGCCCCCTCTATTTCCTAACACCCAGCACCTTCCCGGGGCATGCTTTCCTTCATGCCCTTATTTGTGGGCGGGGATTGTGTGCACAAACCTATGGCGAATTTGAAACGCGTGTGTTAACGTTATAATTTTCAGAAAATCGAAATAAAATACTAACAAAGCATGCCCCGGGTCAAATTGCTAATTTTGCCATTCCTGGAGGTCCCCCTCTATCTCCTAACACCCAGCCCCTTCCCGGGGCATGCTTTTCTTCATGCCCTTATTTGTGGGCGGGGATTGTGTGCACAAACCTATGGCGAATTTGAAACGCGTGTGTTAACGTTATAATTTTCAGAAAATCGAAATAAAATACTAACAAAGCATGCCCCGGGTCAAATTGCTAATTTTGCCATTCCTGGAGGCCCCCCTCTATCTCCTAACACCCAGCCCCTTCCCGGGGCATGCTTTCCTTCATGCCCTTATTTGTGGGCGGGGATTGTGTGCACAAACCTATGGCGAATTTGAAACGCGTGTGTTAACGTTATAATTTTCAGAAAATCGAAATAAAATACTAACAAAGCATGCCCCGGGTCAAATTGCTAATTTTGCCATTCCTGGAGGCCCCCCTCTATCTCCTAACACCCAGCTCCTTCCCGGGGCATGCTTTCCTTCATGCCCTTATTTGTGGGCGGGGATTGTGTGCACAAACCTATGGCGAATTTGAAACGCGTGTGTTAACGTTATAATTTTCAGAAAATCGAAATAAAATACTAACAAAGCATGCCCCGGGTCAAATTGCTAATTTTGCCATTCCTGGAGGCCCCCCTCTATCTCCTAACACCCAGCCCCTTCCCGGGGCATGCTTTCCTTCATGCCCTTATTTGTGGGCGGGGATTGTGTGCACAAACCTATGGCGAATTTGAAACGCGTGTGTTAACGTTATAATTTTCAGAAAATCGAAATAAAATACTAACAAAGCATGCCCCGGGTCAAATTGCTAATTTTGCCATTCCTGGAGGCCCCCCTCTATCTCCTAACACCCAGCCCCTTCCCGGGGCATGCTTTCCTTCATGCCCTTATTTGTGGGCGGGGATTGTGTGCACAAACCTATGGCGAATTTGAAACGCGTGTGTTAACGTTATAATTTTCAGAAAATCGAAATAAAATACTAACAAAGCATGCCCCGGGTCAAATTGCTAATTTTGCCATTCCTGGAGGCCCCCCTCTATCTCCTAACACCCAGCCCCTTCCCGGGGCATGCTTTCCTTCATGCCCTTATTTGTGGGCGGGGATTGTGTGCACAAACCTATGGCGAATTTGAAACGCGTGTGTTAACGTTATAATTTTCAGAAAATCGAAATAAAATACTAACAAAGCATGCCCCGGGTCAAATTGCTAATTTTGCCATTCCTGGAGGCCCCCCTCTATCTCCTAACACCCAGCCCCTTCCCGGGGCATGCTTTCCTTCATGCCCTTATTTGTGGGCGGGGATTGTGTGCACAAACCTATGGCGAATTTGAAACGCGTGTGTTAACGTTATAATTTTCAGAAAATCGAAATAAAATACTAACAAAGCATGCCCCGGGTCAAATTGCTAATTTTGCCATTCCTGGAGGCCCCCCTCTATCTCCTAACACCCAGCCCCTTCCCGGGGCATGCTTTCCTTCATGCCCTTATTTGTGGGCGGGGATTGTGTGCACAAACCTATGGCGAATTTGAAACGCGTGTGTTAACGTTATAATTTTCAGAAAATCGAAATAAAATACTAACAAAGCATGCCCCGGGTCAAATTGCTAATTTTGCCATTCCTGGAGGCCCCCCTCTATCTCCTAACACCCAGCCCCTTCCCGGGGCATGCTTTCCTTCATGCCCTTATTTGTGGGCGGGGATTGTGTGCACAAACCTATGGCGAATTTGAAACGCGTGTGTTAACGTTATAATTTTCAGAAAATCGAAATAAAATACTAACAAAGCATGCCCCGGGTCAAATTGCTAATTTTGCCATTCCTGGAGGCCCCCCTCTATCTCCTAACACCCAGCCCCTTCCCGGGGCATGCTTTCCTTCATGCCCTTATTTGTGGGCGGGGATTGTGTGCACAAACCTATGGCGAATTTGAAACGCGTGTGTTAACGTTATAATTTTCAGAAAATCAAAATAAAATACTAACAAAGCATGCCCCGGGTCAAATTGCTAATTTTGCCATTCCTGGAGGCCCCCCTCTATCTCCTAACACCCAGCCCCTTCCCGGGGCATGCTTTCCTTCATGCCCTTATTTGTGGGCGGGGATTGTGTGCACAAACCTATGGCGAATTTGAAACGCGTGTGTTAACGTTATAATTTTCAGAAAATCGAAATAAAATACTAACAAAGCATGCCCCGGGTCAAATTGCTAATTTTGCCATTCCTGGAGGCCCCCCTCTATCTCCTAACACCCAGCCCCTTCCCGGGGCATGCTTTCCTTCATGCCCTTATTTGTGGGCGGGGATTGTGTGCACAAACCTATGGCGAATTTGAAACGCGTGTGTTAACGTTATAATGTTCAGAAAATCGAAATAAAATACTAACAAAGCATGCCCCGGGTCAAATTGCTCATTTTGCCATTCCTGGAGGCCCCCCTCTATCTCCTAACACCCAGCCCCTTCCCGGGGCATGCTTTCCTTCATGCCCTTATTTGTGGGCGGGGATTGTGTGCACAAACCTATGGCGAATTTGAAACGCGTGTGTTAACGTTATAATTTTCAGAAAATCGAAATAAAATACTAACAAAGCATGCCCCGGGTCAAATTGCTAATTTTGCCATTCCTGGAGGCCCCCCTCTATCTCCTAACACCCAGCCCCTTCCCGGGGCATGCTTTCCTTCATGCCCTTATTTGTGGGCGGGGATTGTGTGCATAAGAAATATGTAAAGGGAAAGAAGTGTGCATAAGCAATATGTAAAGGGAAAGAAGTGTGCATAAGAAATATGTAAAGGGAAATAAGTGTGCATAAGAAATATGTAAAGGGAAAGAAGTGTGCATAAGAAATATGTAAAGAGAAAGAAGTGTGCATAAGAAATATGTAAAGGGAAAGAAGTGTGCATAAGAAATATGTAAAGGGAAAGAAGTGTGCATAAGAAATATGTAAAGGGAAAGAAGTGTGCATAAGAAATATGTAAAGGGAAAGAAGTGTGCATAAGAAATATGTAAAGGGAAAGAAGTGTGCATAAGAAATATGTAAAGGGAAAGAAGTGTGCATAAGAAATATGTAAAGGGAAAGAAGTGTGCATAAGAAATATGTAAAGGGAAAGAAGTGTGCATAAGAAATATGTAAAGGGAAAGAAGTGTGCATAAGAAATATGTAAAGGGAAAGAAGTGTGCATAAGAAATATGTAAAGGGAAAGAAGTGTGCATAAGAAATATGTAAAGGGAAAGAAGTGTGCATAAGAAATATGTAAAGGGAAAGAAGTGTGCATAAGAAATATGTAAAGGGAAAGAAGTGTGCATAAGAAATATGTAAAGGGAAAGAAGTGTGCATAAGAAATATGTAAAGGGAAAGAAGTGTGCATAAGAAATATGTAAAGGGAAAGAAGTGTGCATAAGAAATATGTAAAGGGAAAGAAGTGTGCATAAGAAATATGTAAAGGGAAAGAAGTGTGCATAAGAAATATGTAAAGGGAAAGAAGTGTGCATAAGAAATATGTAAAGGGAAAGAAGTGTGCATAAGAAATATGTAAAGGGAAAGAAGTGTGCATAAGAAATATGTAAAGGGAAAGAAGTGTGCATAAGAAATATGTAAAGGGAAAGAAGTGTGCATAAGAAATATGTAAAGGGAAAGAAGTGTGCATAAGAAATATGTAAAGGGAAAGAAGTGTGCATAAGAAATATGTAAAGGGAAAGAAGTGTGCATAAGAAATATGTAAAGGGAAAGAAGTGTGCATAAGAAATATGTAAAGGGAAAGAAGTGTGCATAAGAAATATGTAAAGGGAAAGAAGTGTGCATAAGAAATATGTAAAGGGAAAGAAGTGTGCATAAGAAATATGTAAAGGGAAAGAAGTGTGCATAAGAAATATGTAAAGGGAAAGAAGTGTGCATAAGAAATATGTAAAGGGAAAGAAGTGTGCATAAGAAATATGTAAAGGGAAAGAAGTGTGCATAAGAAATATGTAAAGGGAAAGAAGTGTGCATAAGAAATATGTAAAGGGAAAGAAGTGTGCATAAGAAATATGTAAAGGGAAAGAAGTGTGCATAAGAAATATGTAAAGGGAAAGAAGTGTGCATAAGAAATATGTAAAGGGAAAGAAGTGTGCATAAGAAATATGTAAAGGGAAAGAAGTGTGCATAAGAAATATGTAAAGGGAAAGAAGTGTGCATAAGAAATATGTAAAGGGAAAGAAGTGTGCATAAGAAATATGTAAAGGGAAAGAAGTGTGCATAAGAAATATGTAAAGGGAAAGAAGTGTGCATAAGAAATATGTAAAGGGAAAGAAGTGTGCATAAGAAATATGTAAAGGGAAAGAAGTGTGCATAAGAAATATGTAAAGGGAAAGAAGTGTGCATAAGAAATATGTAAAGGGAAAGAAGTGTGCATAAGAAATATGTAAAGGGAAAGAAGTGTGCATAAGAAATATGTAAAGGGAAAGAAGTGTGCATAAGAAATATGTAAAGGGAAAGAAGTGTGCATAAGAAATATGTAAAGGGAAAGAAGTGTGCATAAGAAATATGTAAAGGGAAAGAAGTGTGCATAAGAAATATGTAAAGGGAAAGAAGTGTGCATAAGAAATATGTAAAGGGAAAGAAGTGTGCATAAGAAATATGTAAAGGGAAAGAAGTGTGCATAAGAAATATGTAAAGGGAAAGAAGTGTGCATAAGAAATATGTAAAGGGAAAGAAGTGTGCATAAGAAATATGTAAAGGGAAAGAAGTGTGCATAAGAAATATGTAAAGGGAAAGAAGTGTGCATAAGAAATATGTAAAGGGAAAGAAGTGTGCATAAGAAATATGTAAAGGGAAAGAAGTGTGCATAAGAAATATGTAAAGGGAAAGAAGTGTGCATAAGAAATATGTAAAGGGAAAGAAGTGTGCATAAGAAATATGTAAAGGGAAAGAAGTGTGCATAAGAAATATGTAAAGGGAAAGAAGTGTGCATAAGAAATATGTAAAGGGAAAGAAGTGTGCATAAGAAATATGTAAAGGGAAAGAAGTGTGCATAAGAAATATGTAAAGGGAAAGAAGTGTGCATAAGAAATATGTAAAGGGAAAGAAGTGTGCATAAGAAATATGTAAAGGGAAAGAAGTGTGCATAAGAAATATGTAAAGGGAAAGAAGTGTGCATAAGAAATATGTAAAGGGAAAGAAGTGTGCATAAGAAATATGTAAAGGGAAAGAAGTGTGCATAAGAAATATGTAAAGGGAAAGAAGTGTGCATAAGAAATATGTAAAGGGAAAGAAGTGTGCATAAGAAATATGTAAAGGGAAAGAAGTGTGCATAAGAAATATGTAAAGGGAAAGAAGTGTGCATAAGAAATATGTAAAGGGAAAGAAGTGTGCATAAGAAATATGTAAAGGGAAAGAAGTGTGCATAAGAAATATGTAAAGGGAAAGAAGTGTGCATAAGAAATATGTAAAGGGAAAGAAGTGTGCATAAGAAATATGTAAAGGGAAAGAAGTGTGCATAAGAAATATGTAAAGGGAAAGAAGTGTGCATAAGAAATATGTAAAGGGAAAGAAGTGTGCATAAGAAATATGTAAAGGGAAAGAAGTGTGCATAAGAAATATGTAAAGGGAAAGAAGTGTGCATAAGAAATATGTAAAGGGAAAGAAGTGTGCATAAGAAATATGTAAAGGGAAAGAAGTGTGCATAAGAAATATGTAAAGGGAAAGAAGTGTGCATAAGAAATATGTAAAGGGAAAGAAGTGTGCATAAGAAATATGTAAAGGGAAAGAAGTGTGCATAAGAAATATGTAAAGGGAAAGAAGTGTGCATAAGAAATATGTAAAGGGAAAGAAGTGTGCATAAGAAATATGTAAAGGGAAAGAAGTGTGCATAAGAAATATGTAAAGGGAAAGAAGTGTGCATAAGAAATATGTAAAGGGAAAGAAGTGTGCATAAGAAATATGTAAAGGGAAAGAAGTGTGCATAAGAAATATGTAAAGGGAAAGAAGTGTGCATAAGAAATATGTAAAGGGAAAGAAGTGTGCATAAGAAATATGTAAAGGGAAAGAAGTGTGCATAAGAAATATGTAAAGGGAAAGAAGTGTGCATAAGAAATATGTAAAGGGAAAGAAGTGTGCATAAGAAATATGTAAAGGGAAAGAAGTGTGCATAAGAAATATGTAAAGGGAAAGAAGTGTGCATAAGAAATATGTAAAGGGAAAGAAGTGTGCATAAGAAATATGTAAAGGGAAAGAAGTGTGCATAAGAAATATGTAAAGGGAAAGAAGTGTGCATAAGAAATATGTAAAGGGAAAGAAGTGTGCATAAGAAATATGTAAAGGGAAAGAAGTGTGCATAAGAAATATGTAAAGGGAAAGAAGTGTGCATAAGAAATATGTAAAGGGAAAGAAGTGTGCATAAGAAATATGTAAAGGGAAAGAAGTGTGCATAAGAAATATGTAAAGGGAAAGAAGTGTGCATAAGAAATATGTAAAGGGAAAGAAGTGTGCATAAGAAATATGTAAAGGGAAAGAAGTGTGCATAAGAAATATGTAAAGGGAAAGAAGTGTGCATAAGAAATATGTAAAGGGAAAGAAGTGTGCATAAGAAATATGTAAAGGGAAAGAAGTGTGCATAAGAAATATGTAAAGGGAAAGAAGTGTGCATAAGAAATATGTAAAGGGAAAGAAGTGTGCATAAGAAATATGTAAAGGGAAAGAAGTGTGCATAAGAAATATGTAAAGGGAAAGAAGTGTGCATAAGAAATATGTAAAGGGAAAGAAGTGTGCATAAGAAATATGTAAAGGGAAAGAAGTGTGCATAAGAAATATGTAAAGGGAAAGAAGTGTGCATAAGAAATATGTAAAGGGAAAGAAGTGTGCATAAGAAATATGTAAAGGGAAAGAAGTGTGCATAAGAAATATGTAAAGGGAAAGAAGTGTGCATAAGAAATATGTAAAGGGAAAGAAGTGTGCATAAGAAATATGTAAAGGGAAAGAAGTGTGCATAAGAAATATGTAAAGGGAAAGAAGTGTGCATAAGAAATATGTAAAGGGAAAGAAGTGTGCATAAGAAATATGTAAAGGGAAAGAAGTGTGCATAAGAAATATGTAAAGGGAAAGAAGTGTGCATAAGAAATATGTAAAGGGAAAGAAGTGTGCATAAGAAATATGTAAAGGGAAAGAAGTGTGCATAAGAAATATGTAAAGGGAAAGAAGTGTGCATAAGAAATATGTAAAGGGAAAGAAGTGTGCATAAGAAATATGTAAAGGGAAAGAAGTGTGCATAAGAAATATGTAAAGGGAAAGAAGTGTGCATAAGAAATATGTAAAGGGAAAGAAGTGTGCATAAGAAATATGTAAAGGGAAAGAAGTGTGCATAAGAAATATGTAAAGGGAAAGAAGTGTGCATAAGAAATATGTAAAGGGAAAGAAGTGTGCATAAGAAATATGTAAAGGGAAAGAAGTGTGCATAAGAAATATGTAAAGGGAAAGAAGTGTGCATAAGAAATATGTAAAGGGAAAGAAGTGTGCATAAGAAATATGTAAAGGGAAAGAAGTGTGCATAAGAAATATGTAAAGGGAAAGAAGTGTGCATAAGAAATATGTAAAGGGAAAGAAGTGTGCATAAGAAATATGTAAAGGGAAAGAAGTGTGCATAAGAAATATGTAAAGGGAAAGAAGTGTGCATAAGAAATATGTAAAGGGAAAGAAGTGTGCATAAGAAATATGTAAAGGGAAAGAAGTGTGCATAAGAAATATGTAAAGGGAAAGAAGTGTGCATAAGAAATATGTAAAGGGAAAGAAGTGTGCATAAGAAATATGTAAAGGGAAAGAAGTGTGCATAAGAAATATGTAAAGGGAAAGAAGTGTGCATAAGAAATATGTAAAGGGAAAGAAGTGTGCATAAGAAATATGTAAAGGGAAAGAAGTGTGCATAAGAAATATGTAAAGGGAAAGAAGTGTGCATAAGAAATATGTAAAGGGAAAGAAGTGTGCATAAGAAATATGTAAAGGGAAAGAAGTGTGCATAAGAAATATGTAAAGGGAAAGAAGTGTGCATAAGAAATATGTAAAGGGAAAGAAGTGTGCATAAGAAATATGTAAAGGGAAAGAAGTGTGCATAAGAAATATGTAAAGGGAAAGAAGTGTGCATAAGAAATATGTAAAGGGAAAGAAGTGTGCATAAGAAATATGTAAAGGGAAAGAAGTGTGCATAAGAAATATGTAAAGGGAAAGAAGTGTGCATAAGAAATATGTAAAGGGAAAGAAGTGTGCATAAGAAATATGTAAAGGGAAAGAAGTGTGCATAAGAAATATGTAAAGGGAAAGAAGTGTGCATAAGAAATATGTAAAGGGAAAGAAGTGTGCATAAGAAATATGTAAAGGGAAAGAAGTGTGCATAAGAAATATGTAAAGGGAAAGAAGTGTGCATAAGAAATATGTAAAGGGAAAGAAGTGTGCATAAGAAATATGTAAAGGGAAAGAAGTGTGCATAAGAAATATGTAAAGGGAAAGAAGTGTGCATAAGAAATATGTAAAGGGAAAGAAGTGTGCATAAGAAATATGTAAAGGGAAAGAAGTGTGCATAAGAAATATGTAAAGGGAAAGAAGTGTGCATAAGAAATATGTAAAGGGAAAGAAGTGTGCATAAGAAATATGTAAAGGGAAAGAAGTGTGCATAAGAAATATGTAAAGGGAAAGAAGTGTGCATAAGAAATATGTAAAGGGAAAGAAGTGTGCATAAGAAATATGTAAAGGGAAAGAAGTGTGCATAAGAAATATGTAAAGGGAAAGAAGTGTGCATAAGAAATATGTAAAGGGAAAGAAGTGTGCATAAGAAATATGTAAAGGGAAAGAAGTGTGCATAAGAAATATGTAAAGGGAAAGAAGTGTGCATAAGAAATATGTAAAGGGAAAGAAGTGTGCATAAGAAATATGTAAAGGGAAAGAAGTGTGCATAAGAAATATGTAAAGGGAAAGAAGTGTGCATAAGAAATATGTAAAGGGAAAGAAGTGTGCATAAGAAATATGTAAAGGGAAAGAAGTGTGCATAAGAAATATGTAAAGGGAAAGAAGTGTGCATAAGAAATATGTAAAGGGAAAGAAGTGTGCATAAGAAATATGTAAAGGGAAAGAAGTGTGCATAAGAAATATGTAAAGGGAAAGAAGTGTGCATAAGAAATATGTAAAGGGAAAGAAGTGTGCATAAGAAATATGTAAAGGGAAAGAAGTGTGCATAAGAAATATGTAAAGGGAAAGAAGTGTGCATAAGAAATATGTAAAGGGAAAGAAGTGTGCATAAGAAATATGTAAAGGGAAAGAAGTGTGCATAAGAAATATGTAAAGGGAAAGAAGTGTGCATAAGAAATATGTAAAGGGAAAGAAGTGTGCATAAGAAATATGTAAAGGGAAAGAAGTGTGCATAAGAAATATGTAAAGGGAAAGAAGTGTGCATAAGAAATATGTAAAGGGAAAGAAGTGTGCATAAGAAATATGTAAAGGGAAAGAAGTGTGCATAAGAAATAAATGAAGTGGGAACAAGCCTCGAGTAAATATGTAAAGGGAAAGAAGTGTGCATAAGAAATATGTAAAGGGAAAGAAGTGTGCATAAGAAATATGTAAAGGGAAAGAAGTGTGCATAAGAAATATGTAAAGGGAAAGAAGTGTGCATAAGAAATATGTAAAGGGAAAGAAGTGTGCATAAGAAATATGTAAAGGGAAAGAAGTGTGCATAAGAAATATGTAAAGGGAAAGAAGTGTGCATAAGAAATATGTAAAGGGAAAGAAGTGTGCATAAGAAATATGTAAAGGGAAAGAAGTGTGCATAAGAAATATGTAAAGGGAAAGAAGTGTGCATAAGAAATATGTAAAGGGAAAGAAGTGTGCATAAGAAATATGTAAAGGGAAAGAAGTGTGCATAAGAAATATGTAAAGGGAAAGAAGTGTGCATAAGAAATATGTAAAGGGAAAGAAGTGTGCATAAGAAATATGTAAAGGGAAAGAAGTGTGCATAAGAAATATGTAAAGGGAAAGAAGTGTGCATAAGAAATATGTAAAGGGAAAGAAGTGTGCATAAGAAATATGTAAAGGGAAAGAAGTGTGCATAAGAAATATGTAAAGGGAAAGAAGTGTGCATAAGAAATATGTAAAGGGAAAGAAGTGTGCATAAGAAATATGTAAAGGGAAAGAAGTGTGCATAAGAAATATGTAAAGGGAAAGAAGTGTGCATAAGAAATATGTAAAGGGAAAGAAGTGTGCATAAGAAATATGTAAAGGGAAAGAAGTGTGCATAAGAAATATGTAAAGGGAAAGAAGTGTGCATAAGAAATATGTAAAGGGAAAGAAGTGTGCATAAGAAATATGTAAAGGGAAAGAAGTGTGCATAAGAAATATGTAAAGGGAAAGAAGTGTGCATAAGAAATATGTAAAGGGAAAGAAGTGTGCATAAGAAATATGTAAAGGGAAAGAAGTGTGCATAAGAAATATGTAAAGGGAAAGAAGTGTGCATAAGAAATATGTAAAGGGAAAGAAGTGTGCATAAGAAATATGTAAAGGGAAAGAAGTGTGCATAAGAAATATGTAAAGGGAAAGAAGTGTGCATAAGAAATATGTAAAGGGAAAGAAGTGTGCATAAGAAATATGTAAAGGGAAAGAAGTGTGCATAAGAAATATGTAAAGGGAAAGAAGTGTGCATAAGAAATATGTAAAGGGAAAGAAGTGTGCATAAGAAATATGTAAAGGGAAAGAAGTGTGCATAAGAAATATGTAAAGGGAAAGAAGTGTGCATAAGAAATATGTAAAGGGAAAGAAGTGTGCATAAGAAATATGTAAAGGGAAAGAAGTGTGCATAAGAAATATGTAAAGGGAAAGAAGTGTGCATAAGAAATATGTAAAGGGAAAGAAGTGTGCATAAGAAATAAACACATGATGTGGGAACAAGCCCTCGAGTTAAATATGTAAAGGGAAAGAAGTGTGCATAAGAAATATGTAAAGGGAAAGAAGTGTGCATACAAAATATGTAAAGGGAAAGAAGTGTGCATAAGAAATATGTAAAGGGAAAGAAGTGTGCATAAGAAATATGTAAAGGGAAAGAAGTGTGCATAAGAAATATGTAAAGGGAAAGAAGTGTGCATAAGAAATATGTAAAGGGAAAGAAGTGTGCATAAGAAATATGTAAAGGGAAAGAAGTGTGCATAAGAAATATGTAAAGGGAAAGAAGTGTGCATAAGAAATATGTAAAGAGAAAGAAGTGTGCATAAGAAATATGTAAAGGGAAAGAAGTGTGCATAAGAAATATGTAAAGGGAAAGAAGTGTGCATAAGAAATATGTAAAGGGAAAGAAGTGTGCATAAGAAATATGTAAAGGGAAAGAAGTGTGCATAAGAAATATGTAAAGGGAAAGAAGTGTGCATAAGAAATATGTAAAGGGAAAGAAGTGTGCATAAGAAATATGTAAAGGGAAGAGAGTGTGCATAAGAAATATGTAAAGGGAAAGAAGTGTGCATAAGAAATATGTAAAGGGAAAGAAGTGTGCATAAGAAATTTGTAAAGGGAAAGAAGTGTGCATAAGAAATATGTAAAGGGAAAGAAGTGTGCATAGGAAATATGTAAAGGGAAAGAAGTGTGCATAAGAAATATGTAAAGGGAAAGAAGTGTGCATAAGAAATATGTAAAGGGAAAGAAGTGTGCATAAGAAATAAACACATGATGTCGGGACAAGCCCTCGAGTTAAATATGTAAAGGGAAAGAAGTGTGCATAAGAAATAATAAAGGGAAAGAAGTGTGCATAAGAAATATGTAAAGGGAAAGAAGTGTGCATAACAAATATGTAAAGGGAAAGAAGTGTGCATAAGAAATATGTAAAGGCAAAGAAGTGTGCATACGAAATATGTAAAGGGAAAGAAGTGTGCATAAGAAATATGTAAAGGGAAAGAAGTGTGCATAAGAAATATGTAAAGGAAAAGAAGTGTGCATAAGAAATATGTAAAGGGAAAGAAGTGTGCATAAGAAATATGTAAAGGGAAAGAAGTGTGCATAAGAAATATGTAAAGGGAAAGAAGTGTGCATGAGAAATATGTAAAGGGAAAGAAGTGTGCATAAGAAATATGTAAAGGGAAAGAAGTGTGCATAAGAAATATGTAAAGGGAAAGAAGTGTGCATAAGAAATATGTAAAGGGAAAGAAGTGTGCATAAGAAATATGTAAAGGGAAAGAAGTGTGCATAAGAAATATGTAAAGGGAAAGAAGTGTGCATAAGAAATATGTAAAGGGAAAGAAGTGTGCATAAGAAATATGTAAAGGGAAATAAGTGTGCATAAGAAATATGTAAAGGGAAAGAAGTGTGCATAAGAAATATGTAAAGGGAAAGAAGTGTGCATAAGAAATATGTAAAGGGAAAGAAGTGTGCATAAGAAATATGTAAAGGGAAAGAAGTGTGCATAAGAAATATGTAAAGGGAAAGAAGTGTGCATAAGAAATATGTAAAGGGAAAGAAGTGTGCATAATAAATAAACACATGATGTGGGAACAAGCCCTCGAGTTAAATATGTAAAGGGAAAGAAGTGTGCATAAGAAATATGTAAAGGGAAAGAAGTGTGCATACAAAATATGTAAAGGGAAAGAAGTGTGCATAAGAAATATGTAAAGGGAAAGAAGTGTGCATAAGAAATATGTAAAGGGAAAGAAGTGTGCATAAGAAATATGTAAAGGGAAAGAAGTGTGCATAAGAAATATGTAAAGGGAAAGAAGTGTGCATAAGAAATATGTAAAGGGAAAGAAGTGTGCATAAGAAATATGTAAAGGGAAAGAAGTGTGCATAAGAAATATGTAAAGATAAAGAAGTGTGCATAAGAAATATGTAAAGGGAAAGAAGTGTGCATAAGAAATATGTAAAGGGAAAGAAGTGTGCATAATAAATATGTAAAGGGAAAGAAGTGTGCATAAGAAATATGTAAAGGGAAAGAAGTGTGCATAAGAAATATGTAAAGGGAAAGAAGTGTGCATAAGAAATATGTAAAGGGAAAGAAGTGTGCATAAGAAATATGTAAAGGGAAGAGAGTGTGCATAAGAAATATGTAAAGGGAAAGAAGTGTGCATAAGAAATATGTAAAGGGAAAGAAGTGTGCATAAGAAATAATAAAGGGAAAGAAGTGTGCATAAGAAATATGTAAAGGGAAAGAAGTGTGCATAAGAAATATGTAAAGGGAAAGAAGTGTGCATAAGAAATATGTAAAGGGAAAGAAGTGTGCATAAGAAATATGTAAAGGGAAAGAAGTGTGCATAAGAAATAAACACATGATGTCGGGACAAGCCCTCGAGTTAAATATGTAAAGGGAAAGAAGTGTGCATAAGAAATAATAAAGGGAAAGAAGTGTGCATAAGAAATATGTAAAGGGAAAGAAGTGTGCATAAAAAATATGTAAAGGGAAAGAAGTGTGCATAAGAAATATGTAAAGGGAAAGAAGTGTGTATAAGAAATATGTAAAGGGAAAGAAGTGTGCGTAAGAAATATGTAAAGGGAAAGAAGTGTGCATAAGAAATATGTAAAGGGAAAGAAGTGTGCATAAGAAATATGTAAAGGGAAAGAAGTGTGCATAAGAAATATGTAAAGGGACAGAAGTGTGCATAAGAAATTTGTAAAGGGAAAGAAGTGTGCATAAGAAATATGTAAAGGGAAAGAAGTGTGCATAAGAAATATGTAAAGGGAAAGAAGTGTGCATAAGAAATAAACACATGATGTGGGAACAAGCCCTCGAGTTAAATATGTAAAGGGAAAGAAGTGTGCATAAGAAATATGTAAAGGGAAAGAAGTGTGCATAAGAAATATGCAAAGGGAAAGAAGTGTGCATAAGAAATAAACACATGATGTGGGAACAAGCCCTCGAGTTAAATATGTAAAGGAAAAAGAAGTGTGCATAAGAAATATGTAAAGGGAAAGAAGTGTGCATAAGAAATATGTAAAGGGAAAGAAGTGTGCATAAGAAATATGTAAAGGGAAAGAAGTGTGCATAAGAAATATGTAAAGGGAAAGAAGTGTGTATAAGAAATATGTAAAGGGAAAGAAGTGTGCATAAGAAATATGTAAAGGGAAAGAAGTGTGCATAAGAAATATGTAAAGGGAAAGAAGTGTGCATAAGAAATATGTAAAGGGAAAGAAGTGTGCATAAGAAATATGTAAAGGGAAAGAAGTGTGCATAAGAAATATGTAAAGGGAAAGAAGTGTGCATAAGAAATATGTAAAGGGAAAGAAGTGTGCATAAGAAATATGTAAAGGGAAAGAAGTGTGCATAAGAAATATGTAAAGGGAAGAGAGTGTGCATAAGAAATATGTAAAGGGAAAGAAGTGTGCATAAGAAATATGTAAAGGGAAAGAAGTGTGCATAAGAAATATGTAAAGGGAAAGAAGTGTGCATAAGAAATATGTAAAGGGAAAGAAGTGTGTATAAGAAATATGTAAAGGGAAAGAAGTGTGCATAAGAAATATGTAAAGGGAAAGAAGTGTGCATAAGAAATATGTAAAGGGAAAGAAGTGTGCATAAGAAATATGTAAAGGGAAAGAAGTGTGCATAAGAAATATGTAAAGGGAAAGAAGTGTGCATAAGAAATATGTAAAGGGAAAGAAGTGTGCATAAGAAATATGTAAAGGGAAAGAAGTGTGCATAAGAAATATGTAAAGGGAAAGAAGTGTGCATAAGAAATAATAAAGGGAAAGAAGTGTGCATAAGAAATATGTAAAGGGAAAGAAGTGTGCATAAGAAATATGTAAAGGGAAAGAAGTGTGCATACGAAACAAACACATGATGTGGGAACAAGCCCTCGAGTTAAAAATGTAAAGGGAAAGAAGTGTGCATAAGAAATATGTAAAGGGAAAGAAGTGTGCATAAGAAATATGTAAAGGGAAAGAAGTGTGCATAAGAAATATGTAAAGGGAAAGAAGTGTGCATAAGAAATATGTAAAGGGAAAGAAGTGTGCATAAGAAATATGTAAAGGGAAAGAAGTGTGCATAAGAAATATGTAAAGGGAAAGAAGTGTGCATAAGAAATATGTAAAGGGAAAGAAGTGTGCATAAGAAATATGTAAAGGGAAAGAAGTGTGCATAAGAAATATGTAAAGGGAAAGAAGTGTGCATAAGAAATATGTAAAGGGAAAGAAGTGTGCATAAGAAATGTGTAAAGGGAAAGAAGTGTGCATAAGAAATATGTAAAGGGAAAGAAGTGTGCATACAAAATATGTAAAGGGAAAGAAGTGTGCATAAGAAATATGTAAAGGGAAAGAAGTGTGCATAAGAAATATGTAAAGGGAAAGAAGTGTGCATAAGAAATATGTAAAGGAAAAGAAGTGTGCATAATAAATATGTAAAGGGAAAGAAGTGTGCATAAGAAATATGTAAAGGGAAAGAAGTGTGCATAAGAAATATGTAAAGGGAAAGAAGTGTGCATAAGAAATATGTAAAGGGAAAGAAGTGTGTATAAGAAATATGTAAAGGGAAAGAAGTGTGCATAAGAAATATGTAAAGGGAAAGAAGTGTGCATAAGAAATATGTAAAGGGAAAGAAGTGTGCATAAGAAATATGTAAAGGGAAAGAAGTGTGCATAAGAAATATGTAAAGGGAAAGAAGTGTGCATAAGAAATATGTAAAGGGAAAGAAGTGTGCATAAGAAATATGTAAAGGGAAAGAAGTGTGCATAAGAAATATGTAAAGGGAAAGAAGTGTGCATAAGAAATATGTAAAGGGAAAAGAGTGTGCATAAGAAATATGTAAAGGGAAAGAAGTGTGCATAAGAAATATGTAAAGGGAAAGAAGTGTGCATAAGAAATATGTAAAGGGAAAGAAGTGTGCATAAGAAATATGTAAAGGGAAAGAAGTGTGCATAAGAAATATGTAAAGGGAATGAAGTGTGCATAAGAAATATGTAAAGGGAAAGAAGTGTGCATAAGAAATATGTAAAGGGAAAGAAGTGTGCATAAGAAATATGTAAAGGGAAAGAAGTGTGCATAAGAAATATGTAAAGGGAAAGAAGTGTGCATAAGAAATATGTAAAGGGAAAGAAGTGTGCATAAGAAATATGTAAAGGGAAAGAAGTGTGCATAAGAAATATGTAAAGGGAAAGAAGTGTGCATACGAAATATGTAAAGGGAAAGAAGTGTGCATAAGAAATATGTAAAGGGAAAGAAGTGTGCATAAGAAATATGTAAAGGGAAAGAAGTGTGCATAAGAAATATGTAAAGGGAAAGAAGTGTGCATAAGAAATATGTAAAGGGAAAGAAGTGTGCATAAGAAATAAACACATGATGTCGGGACAAGCCCTCGAGTTAAATATGTAAAGGGAAAGAAGTGTGCATACGAAATAATAAAGGGAAAGAAGTGTGCATAAGAAATATGTAAAGGGAAAGAAGTGTGCATAAGAAATATGTAAAGGGAAAGAAGTGTGCATAAGAAATATGTAAAGGGAAAGAAGTGTGCATAAGAAATATGTAAAGGGAAAGAAGTGTGCATAACAAATATGTAAAGGGAAAGAAGTGTGCATAAGAAATATGTAAAGGGAAAGAAGTGTGCATAAGAAATATGTAAAGGGAAAGAAGTGTGCATAAGAAATATGTAAAGGGAAAGAAGTGTGCATTAGAAATATGTAAAGGGAAAGAAGTGTGCATAAGAAATATGTAAAGGGAAAGAAGTGTGCATAAGAAATATGTAAAGGGAAAGAAGTGTGCATAAGAAATATGTAAAGGGAAAGAAGTGTGCATAAGAAATAAACACATGATGTGGGAACAAGCCCTCGAGTTAAATATGTAAAGGGAAAGAAGTGTGCATAAGAAATATGTAAAGGGAAAGAAGTGTGCATAAGAAATATGTAAAGGGAAAGAAGTGTGCATAAGAAATAAACACATGATGTGGGAACAAGCCCTCGAGTTAAATATGTAAAGGGAAAGAAGTGTGCATAAGAAATATGTAAAGGGAAAGAAGTGTGCATAAGAAATATGTAAAGGGAAAGAAGTGTGCATAAGAAATATGTAAAGGGAAAGAAGTGTGCATAAGAAATATGTAAAGGGAAAGAAGTGTGTATAAGAAATATGTAAAGGGAAAGAAGTGTGCATAAGAAATATGTAAAGGGAAAGAAGTGTGCATAAGAAATATGTAAAGGGAAAGAAGTGTGCATACGAAATATGTAAAGGGAAAGAAGTGTGCATAAGAAATATGTAAAGGGAAAGAAGTGTGCATAAGAAATATGTAAAGGGAAAGAAGTGTGCATAAGAAATATGTAAAGGGAAAGAAGTGTGCATAAGAAATATGTAAAGGGAAAGAAGTGTGCATAAGAAATATGTAAAGGGAAGAGAGTGTGCATAAGAAATATGTAAAGGAAAAGAAGTGTGCATAAGAAATATGTAAAGGGAAAGAAGTGTGCATAAGAAATATGTAAAGGGAAAGAAGTGTGCATAAGAAATATGTAAAGGGAAAGAAGTGTGCATAAGAAATATGTAAAGGGAAAGAAGTGTGCATAAGAAATAAACACATGATGTCGGGACAAGCCCTCGAGTTAAATATGTAAAGGGAAAGAAGTGTGCATAAGAAATAATAAAGGGAAAGAAGTGTGCATAAGAAATATGTAAAGGGAAAGAAGTGTGCATAAGAAATATGTAAAGGGAAAGAAGTGTGCATAAGAAATATGTAAAGGGAAAGAAGTGTGCATAAGAAATATGTAAAGGGAAAGAAGTGTGCATAAGAAATATGTAAAGGGAAAGAAGTGTGCATCAGAAATAAACACATGATGTCGGGACAAGCCCTCGAGTTAAATATGTAAAGGGAAAGAAGTGTGCATAAGAAATAATAAAGGGAAAGAAGTGTGCATAAGAAATATGTAAAGGGAAAGAAGTGTGCATAAGAAATATGTAAAGGGACAGAAGTGTGCATAAGAAATATGTAAAGGGAAAGAAGTGTGCATAAGAAATATGTAAAGGGAAAGAAGTGTGCATAAGAAATATGTAAAGGGAAAGAAGTGTGCATAAGAAATATGTAAAGGGAAAGAAGTGTGCATAAGAAATATGTAAAGGGAAAGAAGTGTGCATAAGAAATATGTAAAGGGAAAGAAGTGTGCATAAGAAATAATAAAGGGAAAGAAGTGTGCATAAGAAATATGTAAAGGGAAAGAAGTGTGCATAAGAAATATGTAAAGGAAAAGAAGTGTGCATAAGAAATATGTAAAGGGAAAGAAGTGTGCATAAGAAATATGTAAAGGGAAAGAAGTGTGCATAAGAAATATGTAAAGGGAAAGAAGTGTGCATAAGAAATATGTAAAGGGAAAGAAGTATGCATAAGAAATATGTAAAGGGAAAGAAGTGTGCATAAGAAATAAACACATGATGTGGGAACAAGCCCTCGAGTTAAATATGTAAAGGGAAAGAAGTGTGCATAAGAAATATGTAAAGGGAAAGAAGTGTGCATACGAAATATGTAAAGGGAAAGAAGTGTGCATAAGAAATATGTAAAGGGAAAGAAGTGTGCATAAGAAATATGTAAAGGGAAAGAAGTGTGTATAAGAAATATGTAAAGGGAAAGAAGTGTGCATAAGAAATATGTAAAGGGAAAGAAGTGTGCATAAGAAATATGTAAAGGGAAAGAAGTGTGCATAAGAAATATGTAAAGGGAAAGAAGTGTGCATAAGAAATATGTAAAGGGAAAGAAGTGTGCATAAGAAATATGTAAAGGGAAAGAAGTGTGCATAAGAAATATGTAAAGGAAAAGAAGTGTGCATAAGAAATATGTAAAGGGAAAGAAGTGTGCATAAGAAATATGTAAAGGGAAGAGAGTGTGCATAAGAAATATGTAAAGGGAAAGAAGTGTGCATAAGAAATATGTAAAGGGAAAGAAGTGTGCATAAGAAATATGTAAAGGGAAAGAAGTGTGCATAAGAAATATGTAAAGGGAAAGAAGTGTGCATAAGAAATATGTAAAGGGAATGAAGTGTGCATAAGAAATATGTAAAGGGAAATAAGTGTGCATAAGAAATATGTAAAGGGAAAGAAGTGTGCATAAGAAATATGTAAAGGGAAAGAAGTGTGCATAAGAAATATGTAAAGGGAAAGAAGTGTGCATAAGAAATATGTAAAGGGAAAGAAGTGTGCATAAGAAATATGTAAAGGGAAAGAAGTGTGCATAAGAAATATGTAAAGGGAAAGAAGTGTGCATAAGAAATATGTAAAGGGAAAGAAGTGTGCATAAGAAATATGTAAAGGGAAAGAAGTGTGCATAAGAAATATGTAAAGGGAAAGAAGTGTGTATAAGAAATATGTAAAGGGAAAGAAGTGTGCATAAGAAATATGTAAAGGGAAAGAAGTGTGTATAAGAAATATGTAAAGGGAAAGAAGTGTGCATAAGAAATATGTAAAGGGAAAGAAGTGTGCATAAGAAATATGTAAAGGGAAAGAAGTGTGCATAAGAAATATGTAAAGGGAAAGAAGTGTGCATAAGAAATATGTAAAGGGAAAGAAGTGTGCATAAGAAATATGTAAAGGGAAAGAAGTGTGCATAAGAAATATGTAAAGGGAAAGAAGTGTGCATAAGAAATATGTAAAGGGAAAGAAGTGTGCATAAGAAATATGTAAAGGGAAAAGAGTGTGCATAAGAAATATGTAAAGGGAAAGAAGTGTGCATAAGAAATATGTAAAGGGAAAGAAGTGTGCATAAGAAATATGTAAAGGGAAAGAAGTGTGCATAAGAAATATGTAAAGGGAAAGAAGTGTGCATAAGAAATATGTAAAGGGAATGAAGTGTGCATAAGAAATATGTAAAGGGAAAGAAGTGTGCATAAGAAATATGTAAAGGGAAAGAAGTGTGCATAAGAAATATGTAAAGGGAAAGAAGTGTGCATAAGAAATATGTAAAGGGAAAGAAGTGTGCATAAGAAATATGTAAAGGGAAAGAAGTGTGCATAAGAAATATGTAAAGGGAAAGAAGTGTGCATAAGAAATATGTAAAGGGAAAGAAGTGTGCATAAGAAATATGTAAAGGGAAAGAAGTGTGCATAAGAAATATGTAAAGGGAAAGAAGTGTGCATAAGAAATATGTAAAGGGAAAGAAGTGTGCATAAGAAATATGTAAAGGGAAAGAAGTGTGCATAAGAAATATGTAAAGGGAAAGAAGTGTGCATAAGAAATATGTAAAGGGAAAGAAGTGTGCATAAGAAATATGTAAAGGGAAAGAAGTGTGCATAAGAAATATGTAAAGGGAAAGAAGTGTGCATAAGAAATATGTAAAGGGAAAGAAGTGTGCATAAGAAATAATAAAGGGAAAGAAGTGTGCATACAAAAATATGTAAAGGGAAAGAAGTGTGCATAAGAAATATGTAAAGGGAAAGAAGTGTGCATACGAAACAAACACATGATGTGGGAACAAGCCCTCGAGTTAAAAATGTAAAGGAAAAGAAGTGTGCATAAGAAATATGTAAAGGGAAAGAAGTGTGCATAAGAAATATGTAAAGGGAAAGAAGTGTGCATAAGAAATATTTAAAGGGAAAGAAGTGTGCATAAGAAATATGTAAAGGGAAAGAAGTGTGCATAAGAAATATGTAAAGGGAAAGAAGTGTGCATAAGAAATATGTAAAGGGAAAGAAGTGTGCATAAGAAATATGTAAAGGGAAAGAAGTGTGCATAAGAAATATGTAAAGGGAAAGAAGTGTGCATAAGAAATATGTAAAGGGAAAGAAGTGTGCATAAGAAATATGTAAAGGGAAAGAAGTGTGCATAAGAAATATGTAAAGGGAAAGAAGTGTGCATAAGAAATATGTAAAGGGAAAGAAGTGTGCATACAAAATATGTAAAGGGAAAGAAGTGCGCATAAGAAATATGTAAAGGGAAAGAAGTGTGCATAAGAAATATGTAAAGGAAAAGAAGTGTGCATAATAAATATGTAAAGGGAAAGAAGTGTGCATAAGAAATATGTAAAATGAAAGAAGTGTGCATAAGAAATATGTAAAGGGAAAGAAGTGTGCATAAGAAATATGTAAAGGGAAAGAAGTGTGCATAAGAAATATGTAAAGGGGAAAGAAGTGTGCATAAGAAATATGTAAAGGGAAAGAAGTGTGCATACAAAATAAACACATGATGTCGGGACAAGCCCTCGAGTTAAATATGTAAAGGGAAAGAAGTGTGCATAAGAAATAATAAAGGGAAAGAAGTGTGCATAAGAAATATGTAAAGGGAAAGAAGTGTGCATAAGAAATATGTAAAGGGAAAGAAGTGTGCATAAGAAATATGTAAAGGGAAAGAAGTGTGCATAAGAAATATGTAAAGGGAAAGAAGTGTGCATAAGAAATATGTAAAGGGAAAGAAGTGTACATAAGAAATATGTAAAGGGAAACAAGTGTGCATAAGAAATATGTAAAGGGAAAGAAGTGTGCATAAGAAATATGTAAAGGGAAAGAAGTGTGCATAAGAAATATGTAAAGGGAAAGAAGTGTGCATAAGAAATATGTAAAGGGAAAGAAGTGTGCATAAGAAATATGTAAAGGGAAAGAAGTGTGCATAAGAAATATGTAAAGGGAAAGAAGTGTGCATAAGAAATAATAAAGGGAAAGAAGTGTGCATAAGAAATGTGTAAAGGGAACGAAGTGTGCATAAGAAATATGTAAAGGAAAAGAAGTGTGCATAAGAAATATGTAAAGGGAAAGAAGTGTGCATAAGAAATATGTAAAGGGAAAGAAGTGTGCATAAGAAATATGTAAAGGGAAAGAAGTGTGCATAAGAAATATGTAAAGGGAAAGAAGTGTGCATAAGAAATATGTAAAGGGAAAGAAGTGTGCATAAGAAATATGTAAAGGGAAAGAAGTGTGCATAAGAAATATGTAAAGGGAAAGAAGTGTGCATAAGAAATATGTAAAGGGAAAGAAGTGTGCATAAGAAATATGTAAAGGGAAAGAAGTGTGCATAAGAAATAATAAAGGGAAAGAAGTGTGCATAACAAAATATGTAAAGGGAAAGAAGTGTGCATAAGAAATATGTAAAGGGAAAGAAGTGTGCATACGAAACAAACACATGATGTGGGAACAAGCCCTCGAGTTAAAAATGTAAAGGAAAAGAAGTGTGCATAAGAAATATGTAAAGGGAAAGAAGTGTGCATAAGAAATATGTAAAGGGAAAGAAGTGTGCATAAGAAATATTTAAAGGGAAAGAAGTGTGCATAAGAAATATGTAAAGGGAAAGAAGTGTGCATAAGAAATATGTAAAGGGAAAGAAGTGTGCATAAGAAATATGTAAAGGGAAAGAAGTGTGCATAAGAAATATGTAAAGGGAAAGAAGTGTGCATAAGAAATATGTAAAGGGAAAGAAGTGTGCATAAGAAATATGTAAAGGGAAAGAAGTGTGCATAAGAAATATGTAAAGGGAAAGAAGTGTGCATAAGAAATATGTAAAGGGAAAGAAGTGTGCATAAGAAATATGTAAAGGGAAAGAAGTGTGCATACAAAATATGTAAAGGGAAAGAAGTGTGCATAAGAAATATGTAAAGGGAAAGAAGTGTGCATAAGAAATATGTAAAGGAAAAGAAGTGTGCATAATAAATATGTAAAGGGAAAGAAGTGTGCATAAGAAATATGTAAAATGAAAGAAGTGTGCATAAGAAATATGTAAAGGGAAAGAAGTGTGCATAAGAAATATGTAAAGGGAAAGAAGTGTGCATAAGAAATATGTAAAGGGAAAAGAAGTGTGCATAAGAAATATGTAAAGGGAAAGAAGTGTGCATAAGAAATATGTAAAGGGAAAGAAGTGTGCATAAGAAATATGTAAAGGGAAAGAAGTGTGCATAAGAAATATGTAAAGGGAAAGAAGTGTGCATAAGAAATATGTAAAGGGAAAGAAGTGTGCATAAGAAATATGTAAAGGGAAAGAAGTGTGCATAAGAAATATGTAAAGGGAAAGAAGTGTGCATAAGAAATATGTAAAGGGAAAGAAGTGTGCATAAGAAATAAACACATGATGTCGGGACAAGCCCTCGAGTTAAATATGTAAAGGGAAAGAAGTGTGCATAAGAAATAATAAAGGGAAAGAAGTGTGCATAAGAAATATGTAAAGGGAAAGAAGTGTGCATAAGAAATATGTCAAGGGAAAGAAGTGTGCATAAGAAATATGTAAAGGGAAAGAAGTGTGCATAAGAAATATGTAAAGGGAAAGAAGTGTGCATAAGAAATATGTAAAGGGAAAGAAGTGTGCATAAGAAATATGTAAAGGGAAAGAAGTGTGTATAAGAAATATGTAAAGGGAAAGAAGTGTGCATAAGAAATATGTAAAGGGAAAGAAGTGTGCATAAGAAATATGTAAAGGGAAAGAAGTGTGCATACGAAATATGTAAAGGGAAAGAAGTGTGCATAAGAAATATGTAAAGGGAAAGAAGTGTGCATAAGAAATATGTAAAGGGAAAGAAGTGTGCATAAGAAATATGTAAAGGGAAAGAAGTGTGCATAAGAAATATGTAAAGGGAAAGAAGTGTGCATAAGAAATATGTAAAGGGAAGAGAGTGTGCATAAGAAATATGTAAAGGGAAAGAAGTGTGCATAAGAAATATGTAAAGGGAAAGAAGTGTGCATAAGAAATATGTAAAGGGAAAGAAGTGTGCATAAGAAATATGTAAAGGGAAAGAAGTGTGCATAAGAAATATGTAAAGGGAAAGAAGTGTGCATAAGAAATAAACACATGATGTCGGGACAAGCCCTCGAGTTAAATATGTAAAGGGAAAGAAGTGTGCATAAGAAATAATAAAGGGAAAGAAGTGTGCATAAGAAATATGTAAAGGGAAAGAAGTGTGCATAAGAAATATGTAAAGGGAAAGAAGTGTGCATAAGAAATATGTAAAGGGAAAGAAGTGTGCATGAGAAATATGTAAAGGGAAAGAAGTGTGCATAAGAAATATGTAAAGGGAAAGAAGTGTGCATAAGAAATAAACACATGATGTCGGGACAAGCCCTCGAGTTAAATATGTAAAGGGAAAGAAGTGTGCATAAGAAATAATAAAGGGAAAGAAGTGTGCATAAGAAATATGTAAAGGGAAAGAAGTGTGCATAAGAAATATGTAAAGGGAAAGAAGTGTGCATAAGAAATATGTAAAGGGAAAGAAGTGTGCATAAGAAATATGTAAAGGGAAGGAAGTGTGCATAAGAAATATGTAAAGGGAAAGAAGTGTGCATAAGAAATATGTAAAGGGAAAGAAGTGTGCATAAGAAATATGTAAAGGGAAAGAAGTGTGCATAAGAAATATGTAAAGGGAAAGAAGTATGCATAAGAAATATGTAAAGGGAAAGAAGTGTGCATAAGAAATATGTAAACGGAAAGAAGTGTGCATAAGAAATATGTAAAGGGAAAGAAGTGTGCATAAGAAATATGTAAAGGGAAAGAAGTGTGCATAAGAAATATGTAAAGGGAAAGAAGTGTGCATAAGAAATAATAAAGGGAAAGAAGTGTGCATAAGAAATATGTAAAGGGAAAGAAGTGTGCATAAGAAATATGTAAAGGGAAAGAAGTGTGCATACGAAACAAACACATGATGTGGGAACAAGCCCTCGAGTTAAAAATGTAAAGGGAAAGAAGTGTGCATAAGAAATATGTAAAGGGAAAGAAGTGTGCATAAGAAATATGTAAAGGGAAAGAAGTGTGCATAAGAAATATGTAAAGGGAAAGAAGTGTGCATAAGAAATATGTAAAGGGAAAGAAGTGTGCATAAGAAATATGTAAAGGGAAAGAAGTGTGCATAAGAAATATGTAAAGGGAAAGAAGTGTGCATAAGAAATATGTAAAGGGAAATAAGTGTGCATAAGAAATATGTAAAGGGAAAGAAGTGTGCATAAGAAATATGTAAAGGGAAAGAAGTGTGCATAAGAAATAATAAAGGGAAAGAAGTGTGCATAAGAAATATGTAAAGGAAAAGAAGTGTGCATAAGAAATATGTAAAGGGAAAGAAGTGTGCATTAGAAATATGTAAAGGGAAAGAAGTGTGCATAAGAAATATGTAAAGGGAAAGAAGTGTGCATAAGAAATATGTAAAGGGAAAGAAGTATGCATACGAAATATGTAAAGGGAAAGAAGTGTGCATAAGAAATATGTAAAGGGAAAGAAGTGTGCATAAGAAATATGTAAAGGAAAAGAAGTGTGCATAAGAAATATGTAAAGGGAAAGAAGTGTGCATAAGAAATAAACACATGATGTGGGAACAAGCCCTCGAGTTAAATATGTAAAGGGAAAGAAGTGTGCATAAGAAATATGTAAAGGGAAAGAAGTGTGCATAAGAAATATGCAAAGGGAAAGAAGTGTGCATAAGAAATAAACACATGATGTGGGAACAAGCCCTCGAGTTAAATATGTAAAGGGAAAGAAGTGTGCATAAGAAATATGTAAAGGGAAAGAAGTGTGCATAAGAAATATGTAAAGGGAAAGAAGTGTGCATAAGAAATATGTAAAGGGAAAGAAGTGTGCATAAGAAATATGTAAAGGGAAAGAAGTGTGTATAAGAAATATGTAAAGGGAAAGAAGTGTGCATAAGAAATATGTAAAGGGAAAGAAGTGTGCATAAGAAATATGTAAAGGGAAAGAAGTGTGCATAAGAAATATGTAAAGGGAAAGAAGTGTGCATAAGAAATATGTAAAGGGAAAGAAGTGTGCATAAGAAATATGTAAAGGGAAAGAAGTGTGCATAAGAAATATGTAAAGGGAAAGAAGTGTGCATAAGAAATATGTAAAGGGAAAGAAGTGTGCATAAGAAATATGTAAAGGGAAGAGAGTGTGCATAAGAAATATGTAAAGGGAAAGAAGTGTGCATAAGAAATATGTAAAGGGAAAGAAGTGTGCATAAGAAATATGTAAAGGGAAAGAAGTGTGCATAAGAAATATGTAAAGGGAAAGAAGTGTGTATAAGAAATATGTAAAGGGAAAGAAGTGTGCATAAGAAATATGTAAAGGGAAAGAAGTGTGCATAAGAAATATGTAAAGGGAAAGAAGTGTGCATAAGAAATATGTAAAGGGAAAGAAGTGTGCATAAGAAATATGTAAAGGGAAAGAAGTGTGCATAAGAAATATGTAAAGGGAAAGAAGTGTGCATAAGAAATATGTAAAGGGAAAGAAGTGTGCATAAGAAATATGTAAAGGGAAAGAAGTGTGCATAAGAAATAATAAAGGGAAAGAAGTGTGCATAAGAAATATGTAAAGGGAAAGAAGTGTGCATAAGAAATATGTAAAGGGAAAGAAGTGTGCATACGAAACAAACACATGATGTGGGAACAAGCCCTCGAGTTAAAAATGTAAAGGGAAAGAAGTGTGCATAAGAAATATGTAAAGGGAAAGAAGTGTGCATAAGAAATATGTAAAGGGAAAGAAGTGTGCATAAGAAATATGTAAAGGGAAAGAAGTGTGCATAAGAAATATGTAAAGGGAAAGAAGTGTGCATAAGAAATATGTAAAGGGAAAGAAGTGTGCATAAGAAATATGTAAAGGGAAAGAAGTGTGCATAAGAAATATGTAAAGGGAAAGAAGTGTGCATAAGAAATATGTAAAGGGAAAGAAGTGTGCATAAGAAATATGTAAAGGGAAAGAAGTGTGCATAAGAAATATGTAAAGGGAAAGAAGTGTGCATAAGAAATGTGTAAAGGGAAAGAAGTGTGCATAAGAAATATGTAAAGGGAAAGAAGTGTGCATACAAAATATGTAAAGGGAAAGAAGTGTGCATAAGAAATATGTAAAGGGAAAGAAGTGTGCATAAGAAATATGTAAAGGGAAAGAAGTGTGCATAAGAAATATGTAAAGGGAAAGAAGGGTGCATAAGAAATATGTAAAGGGAAAGAAGTGTGCATAAGAAATATGTAAAGGGAAAGAAGTGTGCATAAGAAATATGTAAAGGGAAAGAAGTGTGCCTAAGAAATATGTAAAGGGAAAGAAGTGTGCATAAGAAATATGTAAAGGGAAAGAAGTGTGCATAAGAAATATGTAAAGGGAAAGAAGGGTGCATAAGAAATATGTAAAGGGAAAGAAGTATGCATAAGAAATATGTAAAGGGAAAGAAGTGTGCATAAGAAATATGTAAAGGGAAAGAAGTGTGCCTAAGAAATATGTAAAGGGAAAGAAGTGTGCATAAGAAATATGTAAAGGGAAAGAAGTGTGCATAAGAAATATGTAAAGGAAAAGAAGTGTGCATAATAAATATGTAAAGGGAAAGAAGTGTGCATAAGAAATATGTAAAGGGAAAGAAGTGTGCATAAGAAATATGTAAAGGGAAAGAAGTGTGCATAAGAAATATGTAAAGGGAAAGAAGTGTGTATAAGAAATATGTAAAGGGAAAGAAGTGTGCATAAGAAATATGTAAAGGGAAAGAAGTGTGCATAAGAAATATGTAAAGGGAAAGAAGTGTGCATAAGAAATATGTAAAGGGAAAGAAGTGTGCATAAGAAATATGTAAAGGGAAAGAAGTGTGCATAAGAAATAAACACATGATGTCGGGACAAGCCCTCGAGTTAAATATGTAAAGGGAAAGAAGTGTGCATAAGAAATATGTAAAGGGAAAGAAGTGTGCATAAGAAATATGTAAAGGGAAAGAAGTGTGCATAAGAAATATGTAAAGGGAAAGAAGTGTGCATAAGAAATATGTAAAGGGAAAGAAGTGTGTATAAGAAATATGTAAAGGGAAAGAAGTGTGCATAAGAAATATGTAAAGGGAAAGAAGTGTGCATAAGAAATATGTAAAGGGAAAGAAGTGTGCATACGAAATATGTAAAGGGAAAGAAGTGTGCATAAGAAATATGTAAAGGGAAAGAAGTGTGCATAAGAAATATGTAAAGGGAAAGAAGTGTGCATAAGAAATATGTAAAGGGAAAGAAGTGTGCATAAGAAATATGTAAAGGGAAAGAAGTGTGCATAAGAAATATGTAAAGGGAAGAGAGTGTGCATAAGAAATATGTAAAGGGAAAGAAGTGTGCATAAGAAATATGTAAAGGGAAAGAAGTGTGCATAAGAAATATGTAAAGGGAAAGAAGTGTGCATAAGAAATATGTAAAGGGAAAGAAGTGTGCATAAGAAATATGTAAAGGGAAAGAAGTGTGCATAAGAAATAAACACATGATGTCGGGACAAGCCCTCGAGTTAAATATGTAAAGGGAAAGAAGTGTGCATAAGAAATAATAAAGGGAAAGAAGTGTGCATAAAAAATATGTAAAGGGAAAGAAGTGTGCATAAGAAATATGTAAAGGGAAAGAAGTGTGCATAAGAAATATGTAAAGGGAAAGAAGTGTGCATAAGAAATATGTAAAGGGAAAGAAGTGTGCATTAGAAATATGTAAAGGGAAAGAAGTGTGCATAAGAAATATGTAAAGGGAAAGAAGTGTGCATAAGAAATATGTAAAGGGAAAGAAGTGTGCATAAGAAATATGTAAAGGGAAAGAAGTGTGCATAAGAAATAAACACATGATGTGGGAACAAGCCCTCGAGTTAAATATGTAAAGGGAAAGAAGTGTGCATAAGAAATATGTAAAGGGAAAGAAGTGTGCATAAGAAATATGTAAAGGGAAAGAAGTGTGCATAAGAAATAAACACATGATGTGGGAACAAGCCCTCGAGTTAAATATGTAAAGGGAAAGAAGTGTGCATAAGAAATATGTAAAGGGAAAGAAGTGTGCATAAGAAATATGTAAAGGGAAAGAAGTGTGCATAAGAAATATGTAAAGGGAAAGAAGTGTGCATAAGAAATATGTAAAGGGAAAGAAGTGTGTATAAGAAATATGTAAAGGGAAAGAAGTGTGCATAAGAAATATGTAAAGGGAAAGAAGTGTGCATAAGAAATATGTAAAGGGAAAGAAGTGTGCATACGAAATATGTAAAGGGAAAGAAGTGTGCATAAGAAATATGTAAAGGGAAAGAAGTGTGCATAAGAAATATGTAAAGGGAAAGAAGTGTGCATAAGAAATATGTAAAGGGAAAGAAGTGTGCATAAGAAATATGTAAAGGGAAAGAAGTGTGCATAAGAAATATGTAAAGGGAAGAGAGTGTGCATAAGAAATATGTAAAGGGAAAGAAGTGTGCATAAGAAATATGTAAAGGGAAAGAAGTGTGCATAAGAAATATGTAAAGGGAAAGAAGTGTGCATAAGAAATATGTAAAGGGAAAGAAGTGTGCATAAGAAATATGTAAAGGGAAAGAAGTGTGCATAAGAAATAAACACATGATGTCGGGACAAGCCCTCGAGTTAAATATGTAAAGGGAAAGAAGTGTGCATAAGAAATAATAAAGGGAAAGAAGTGTGCATAAGAAATATGTAAAGGGAAAGAAGTGTGCATAAGAAATATGTAAAGGGAAAGAAGTGTGCATAAGAAATATGTAAAGGGAAAGAAGTGTGCATAAGAAATATGTAAAGGGAAAGAAGTGTGCATAAGAAATATGTAAAGGGAAAGAAGTGTGCATCAGAAATAAACACATGATGTCGGGACAAGCCCTCGAGTTAAATATGTAAAGGGAAAGAAGTGTGCATAAGAAATAATAAAGGGAAAGAAGTGTGCATAAGAAATATGTAAAGGGAAAGAAGTGTGCATAAGAAATATGTAAAGGGACAGAAGTGTGCATAAGAAATATGTAAAGGGAAAGAAGTGTGCATAAGAAATATGTAAAGGGAAAGAAGTGTGCATAAGAAATATGTAAAGGGAAAGAAGTGTGCATAAGAAATATGTAAAGGGAAAGAAGTGTGCATAAGAAATATGTAAAGGGAAAGAAGTGTGCATAAGAAATATGTAAAGGGAAAGAAGTGTGCATAAGAAATAATAAAGGGAAAGAAGTGTGCATAAGAAATATGTAAAGGGAAAGAAGTGTGCATAAGAAATATGTAAAGGAAAAGAAGTGTGCATAAGAAATATGTAAAGGGAAAGAAGTGTGCATAAGAAATATGTAAAGGGAAAGAAGTGTGCATAAGAAATATGTAAAGGGAAAGAAGTGTGCATAAGAAATATGTAAAGGGAAAGAAGTATGCATAAGAAATATGTAAAGGGAAAGAAGTGTGCATAAGAAATAAACACATGATGTGGGAACAAGCCCTCGAGTTAAATATGTAAAGGGAAAGAAGTGTGCATAAGAAATATGTAAAGGGAAAGAAGTGTGCATACGAAATATGTAAAGGGAAAGAAGTGTGCATAAGAAATATGTAAAGGGAAAGAAGTGTGCATAAGAAATATGTAAAGGGAAAGAAGTGTGTATAAGAAATATGTAAAGGGAAAGAAGTGTGCATAAGAAATATGTAAAGGGAAAGAAGTGTGCATAAGAAATATGTAAAGGGAAAGAAGTGTGCATAAGAAATATGTAAAGGGAAAGAAGTGTGCATAAGAAATATGTAAAGGGAAAGAAGTGTGCATAAGAAATATGTAAAGGGAAAGAAGTGTGCATAAGAAATATGTAAAGGAAAAGAAGTGTGCATAAGAAATATGTAAAGGGAAAGAAGTGTGCATAAGAAATATGTAAAGGGAAGAGAGTGTGCATAAGAAATATGTAAAGGGAAAGAAGTGTGCATAAGAAATATGTAAAGGGAAAGAAGTGTGCATAAGAAATATGTAAAGGGAAAGAAGTGTGCATAAGAAATATGTAAAGGGAAAGAAGTGTGCATAAGAAATATGTAAAGGGAATGAAGTGTGCATAAGAAATATGTAAAGGGAAATAAGTGTGCATAAGAAATATGTAAAGGGAAAGAAGTGTGCATAAGAAATATGTAAAGGGAAAGAAGTGTGCATAAGAAATATGTAAAGGGAAAGAAGTGTGCATAAGAAATATGTAAAGGGAAAGAAGTGTGCATAAGAAATATGTAAAGGGAAAGAAGTGTGCATAAGAAATATGTAAAGGGAAAGAAGTGTGCATAAGAAATATGTAAAGGGAAAGAAGTGTGCATAAGAAATATGTAAAGGGAAAGAAGTGTGCATAAGAAATATGTAAAGGGAAAGAAGTGTGTATAAGAAATATGTAAAGGGAAAGAAGTGTGCATAAGAAATATGTAAAGGGAAAGAAGTGTGTATAAGAAATATGTAAAGGGAAAGAAGTGTGCATAAGAAATATGTAAAGGGAAAGAAGTGTGCATAAGAAATATGTAAAGGGAAAGAAGTGTGCATAAGAAATATGTAAAGGGAAAGAAGTGTGCATAAGAAATATGTAAAGGGAAAGAAGTGTGCATAAGAAATATGTAAAGGGAAAGAAGTGTGCATAAGAAATATGTAAAGGGAAAGAAGTGTGGATAAGAAATATGTAAAGGGAAAGAAGTGTGCATAAGAAATATGTAAAGGGAAAAGAGTGTGCATAAGAAATATGTAAAGGGAAAGAAGTGTGCATAAGAAATATGTAAAGGGAAAGAAGTGTGCATAAGAAATATGTAAAGGGAAAGAAGTGTGCATAAGAAATATGTAAAGGGAAAGAAGTGTGCATAAGAAATATGTAAAGGGAATGAAGTGTGCATAAGAAATATGTAAAGGGAAAGAAGTGTGCATAAGAAATATGTAAAGGGAAAGAAGTGTGCATAAGAAATATGTAAAGGGAAAGAAGTGTGCATAAGAAATATGTAAAGGGAAAGAAGTGTGCATAAGAAATATGTAAAGGGAAAGAAGTGTGCATAAGAAATATGTAAAGGGAAAGAAGTGTGCATAAGAAATATGTAAAGGGAAAGAAGTGTGCATAAGAAATATGTAAAGGGAAAGAAGTGTGCATAAGAAATATGTAAAGGGAAAGAAGTGTGCATAAGAAATATGTAAAGGGAAAGAAGTGTGCATAAGAAATATGTAAAGGGAAAGAAGTGTGCATAAGAAATATGTAAAGGGAAAGAAGTGTGCATAAGAAATATGTAAAGGGAAAGAAGTGTGCATAAGAAATATGTAAAGGGAAAGAAGTGTGCATAAGAAATATGTAAAGGGAAAGAAGTGTGCATAAGAAATATGTAAAGGGAAAGAAGTGTGCATAAGAAATAATAAAGGGAAAGAAGTGTGCATACAAAAATATGTAAAGGGAAAGAAGTGTGCATAAGAAATATGTAAAGGGAAAGAAGTGTGCATACGAAACAAACACATGATGTGGGAACAAGCCCTCGAGTTAAAAATGTAAAGGAAAAGAAGTGTGCATAAGAAATATGTAAAGGGAAAGAAGTGTGCATAAGAAATATGTAAAGGGAAAGAAGTGTGCATAAGAAATATTTAAAGGGAAAGAAGTGTGCATAAGAAATATGTAAAGGGAAAGAAGTGTGCATAAGAAATATGTAAAGGGAAAGAAGTGTGCATAAGAAATATGTAAAGGGAAAGAAGTGTGCATAAGAAATATGTAAAGGGAAAGAAGTGTGCATAAGAAATATGTAAAGGGAAAGAAGTGTGCATAAGAAATATGTAAAGGGAAAGAAGTGTGCATAAGAAATATGTAAAGGGAAAGAAGTGTGCATAAGAAATATGTAAAGGGAAAGAAGTGTGCATAAGAAATATGTAAAGGGAAAGAAGTGTGCATACAAAATATGTAAAGGGAAAGAAGTGCGCATAAGAAATATGTAAAGGGAAAGAAGTGTGCATAAGAAATATGTAAAGGAAAAGAAGTGTGCATAATAAATATGTAAAGGGAAAGAAGTGTGCATAAGAAATATGTAAAATGAAAGAAGTGTGCATAAGAAATATGTAAAGGGAAAGAAGTGTGCATAAGAAATATGTAAAGGGAAAGAAGTGTGCATAAGAAATATGTAAAGGGGAAAGAAGTGTGCATAAGAAATATGTAAAGGGAAAGAAGTGTGCATAAAAAATAAACACATGATGTCGGGACAAGCCCTCGAGTTAAATATGTAAAGGGAAAGAAGTGTGCATAAGAAATAATAAAGGGAAAGAAGTGTGCATAAGAAATATGTAAAGGGAAAGAAGTGTGCATAAGAAATATGTAAAGGGAAAGAAGTGTGCATAAGAAATATGTAAAGGGAAAGAAGTGTGCATAAGAAATATGTAAAGGGAAAGAAGTGTGCATAAGAAATATGTAAAGGGAAAGAAGTGTGCATAAGAAATATGTAAAGGGAAAGAAGTGTGTATAAGAAATATGTAAAGGGAAAGAAGTGTGCATAAGAAATATGTAAAGGGAAAGAAGTGTGCATAAGAAATATGTAAAGGGAAAGAAGTGTGCATACGAAATATGTAAAGGGAAAGAAGTGTGCATAAGAAATATGTAAAGGGAAAGAAGTGTGCATAAGAAATATGTAAAGGGAAAGAAGTGTGCATAAGAAATATGTAAAGGGAAAGAAGTGTGCATAAGAAATAAACACATGATGTCGGGACAAGCCCTCGAGTTAAATATGTAAAGGGAAAGAAGTGTGCATAAGAAATAATAAAGGGAAAGAAGTGTGCATAAGAAATATGTAAAGGGAAAGAAGTGTGCATAAGAAATATGTAAAGGGAAAGAAGTGTGCATAAGAAATATGTAAAGGGAAAGAAGTGTGCATAAGAAATATGTAAAGGGAAAGAAGTGTGCATAAGAAATATGTAAAGGGAAAGAAGTGTGCATAAGAAATATGTAAAGGGAAAGAAGTGTGTATAAGAAATATGTAAAGGGAAAGAAGTGTGCATAAGAAATATGTAAAGGGAAAGAAGTGTGCATAAGAAATAATAAAGGGAAAGAAGTGTGCATAAGAAATATGTAAAGGGAAAGAAGTGTGCATAAGAAATATGTAAAGGGAAAGAAGTGTGCATAAGAAATATGTAAAGGGAAAGAAGTGTGCATAAGAAATATGTAAAGGGAAAGAAGTGTGCATAAGAAATATGTAAAGGGAAAGAAGTGTGTATAAGAAATATGTAAAGGGAAAGAAGTGTGCATAAGAAATATGTAAAGGGAAAGAAGTGTGCATAAGAAATATGTAAAGGGAAAGAAGTGTGCATACGAAATATGTAAAGGGAAAGAAGTGTGCATAAGAAATATGTAAAGGGAAAGAAGTGTGCATAAGAAATATGTAAAGGGAAAGAAGTGTGCATAAGAAATATGTAAAGGGAAAGAAGTGTGCATAAGAAATATGTAAAGGGAAAGAAGTGTGCATAAGAAATATGTAAAGGGAAGAGAGTGTGCATAAGAAATATGTAAAGGGAAAGAAGTGTGCATAAGAAATATGTAAAGGGAAATAAGTGTGCATAAGAAATATGTAAAGGGAAAGAAGTGTGCATAAGAAATATGTAAAGGGAAAGAAGTGTGCATAAGAAATATGTAAAGGGAAAGAAGTGTGCATAAGAAATAAACACATGATGTCGGGACAAGCCCTCGAGTTAAATATGTAAAGGGAAAGAAGTGTGCATAAGAAATAATAAAGGGAAAGAAGTGTGCATAAGAAATATGTAAAGGGAAAGAAGTGTGCATAAGAAATATGTAAAGGGAAAGAAGTGTGCATAAGAAATATGTAAAGGGAAAGAAGTGTGCATAAGAAATATGTAAAGGGAAAGAAGTGTGCATAAGAAATATGTAAAGGGAAAGAAGTGTGCATAAGAAATAAACACATGATGTCGGGACAAGCCCTCGAGTTAAATATGTAAAGGGAAAGAAGTGTGCATAAGAAATAATAAAGGGAAAGAAGTGTGCATAAGAAATATGTAAAGGGAAAGAAGTGTGCATAAGAAATATGTAAAGGGAAAGAAGTGTGCATAAGAAATATGTAAAGGGAAAGAAGTGTGCATAAGAAATATGTAAAGGGAAAGAAGTGTGCATAAGAAATATGTAAAGGGAAAGAAGTGTGCATAAGAAATATGTAAAGGGAAAGAAGTGTGCATAAGAAATATGTAAAGGGAAAGAAGTGTGCATAAGAAATATGTAAAGGGAAAGAAGTATGCATAAGAAATATGTAAAGGGAAAGAAGTGTGCATAAGAAATATGTAAACGGAAAGAAGTGTGCATAAGAAATATGTAAAGGGAAAGAAGTGTGCATAAGAAATATGTAAAGGGAAAGAAGTGTGCATAAGAAATATGTAAAGGGAAAGAAGTGTGCATAAGAAATAATAAAGGGAAAGAAGTGTGCATAAGAAATATGTAAAGGGAAAGAAGTGTGCATAAGAAATATGTAAAGGGAAAGAAGTGTGCATACGAAACAAACACATGATGTGGGAACAAGCCCTCGAGTTAAAAATGTAAAGGGAAAGAAGTGTGCATAAGAAATATGTAAAGGGAAAGAAGTGTGCATAAGAAATATGTAAAGGGAAAGAAGTGTGCATAAGAAATATGTAAAGGGAAAGAAGTGTGCATAAGAAATATGTAAAGGGAAAGAAGTGTGCATAAGAAATATGTAAAGGGAAAGAAGTGTGCATAAGAAATATGTAAAGGGAAAGAAGTGTGCATAAGAAATATGTAAAGGGAAATAAGTGTGCATAAGAAATATGTAAAGGGAAAGAAGTGTGCATAAGAAATATGTAAAGGGAAAGAAGTGTGCATAATAAATAATAAAGGGAAAGAAGTGTGCATAAGAAATATGTAAAGGGAAAGAAGTGTGCATAAGAAATATGTAAAGGAAAAGAAGTGTGCATAAGAAATATGTAAAGGGAAAGAAGTGTGCATTAGAAATATGTAAAGGGAAAGAAGTGTGCATAAGAAATATGTAAAGGGAAAGAAGTGTGCATAAGAAATATGTAAAGGGAAAGAAGTATGCATAAGAAATATGTAAAGGGAAAGAAGTGTGCATAAGAAATATGTAAAGGGAAAGAAGTGTGCATAAGAAATATGTAAAGGGAAAGAAGTGTGCATAAGAAATATGTAAAGGGAAAGAAGTGTGCATAAGAAATATGTAAAGGGAAAGAAGTGTGCATAAGAAATAATAAAGGGAAAGAAGTGTGCATAAGAAATATGTAAAGGGAAAGAAGTGTGCATAAGAAATATGTAAAGGGAAAGAAGTGTGCATACGAAACAAACACATGATGTGGGAACAAGCCCTCGAGTTAAAAATGTAAAGGGAAAGAAGTGTGCATAAGAAATATGTAAAGGGAAAGAAGTGTGCATAAGAAATATGTAAAGGGAAAGAAGTGTGCATAAGAAATATGTAAAGGGAAAGAAGTGTGCATAAGAAATATGTAAAGGGAAAGAAGTGTGCATAAGAAATATGTAAAGGGAAAGAAGTGTGCATAAGAAATATGTAAAGGGAAAGAAGTGTGCATAAGAAATATGTAAAGGGAAAGAAGTGTGCATAAGAAATATGTAAAGGGAAAGAAGTGTGCATAAGAAATATGTAAAGGGAAAGAAGTGTGCATAAGAAATATGTAAAGGGAAAGAAGTGTGCATAAGAAATGTGTAAAGGGAAAGAAGTGTGCATAAGAAATATGTAAAGGGAAAGAAGTGTGCATACAAAATATGTAAAGGGAAAGAAGTGTGCATAAGAAATATGTAAAGGGAAAGAAGTGTGCATAATAAATATGTAAAGGAAAAGAAGTGTGCATAATAAATATGTAAAGGGAAAGAAGTGTGCATAAGAAATATGTAAAGGGAAAGAAGTGTGCATAAGAAATATGTAAAGGGAAAGAAGTGTGCATAAGAAATATGTAAAGGGAAAGAAGTGTGTATAAGAAATATGTAAAGGGAAAGAAGTGTGCATAAGAAATATGTAAAGGGAAAGAAGTGTGCATAAGAAATATGTAAAGGGAAAGAAGTGTGCATAAGAAATATGTAAAGGGAAAGAAGTGTGCATAAGAAATATGTAAAGGGAAAGAAGTGTGCATAAGAAATATGTAAAGGGAAAGAAGTGTTCATAAGAAATATGTAAAGGGAAAGAAGTGTGCATAAGAAATATGTAAAGGGAAAGAAGTGTGCATAAGAAATATGTAAAGGGAAGAGAGTGTGCATAAGAAATATGTAAAGGGAAAGAAGTGTGCATAAGAAATATGTAAAGGGAAAGAAGTGTGCATAAGAAATATGTAAAGGGAAAGAAGTGTGCATAAGAAATATGTAAAGGGAAAGAAGTGTGCATAAGAAATATGTAAAGGGAAAGAAGTGTGCATAAGAAATAAACACATGATGTCGGGACAAGCCCTCGAGTTAAATATGTAAAGGGAAAGAAGTGTGCATAAGAAATAATAAAGGGAAAGAAGTGTGCATAAGAAATATGTAAAGGGAAAGAAGTGTGCATAAGAAATATGTAAAGGGAAAGAAGTGTGCATAAGAAATATGTAAAGGGAAAGAAGTGTGCATAAGAAATATGTAAAGGGAAAGAAGTGTGCATAAGAAATATGTAAAGGGAAAGAAGTGTGCATAAGAAATATGTAAAGGGAAAGAAGTGTGCATAAGAAATATGTAAAGGGAAAGAAGTGTGCATAAGAAATATGTAAAGGGAAAGAAGTGTGCATAAGAAATATGTAAAGGGAAAGAAGTGTGCATAAGAAATATGTAAAGGGAAAGAAGTGTGCATACAAAATATGTAAAGGGAAAGAAGTGTGCATAATAAATATGTAAAGGGAAAGAAGTGTGCATAAGAAATATGTAAAGGAAAAGAAGTGTGCATAATAAATATGTAAAGGGAAAGAAGTGTGCATAAGAAATATGTAAAGGGAAAGAAGTGTGCATAAGAAATATGTAAAGGGAAAGAAGTGTGCATAAGAAATATGTAAAGGGAAAGAAGTGTGTATAAGAAATATGTAAAGGGAAAGAAGTGTGCATAAGAAATATGTAAAGGGAAAGAAGTGTGCATAAGAAATATGTAAAGGGAAAGAAGTGTGCATAAGAAATAATAAAGGGAAAGAAGTGTGCATAAGAAATATGTAAAGGGAAAGAAGTGTGCATAAGAAATATGTAAAGGGAAAGAAGTGTGCATACGAAACAAACACATGATGTGGGAACAAGCCCTCGAGTTAAAAATGTAAAGGGAAAGAAGTGTGCATAAGAAATATGTAAAGGGAAAGAAGTGTGCATAAGAAATATGTAAAGGGAAAGAAGTGTGCATAAGAAATATGTAAAGGGAAAGAAGTGTGCATAAGAAATATGTAAAGGGAAAGAAGTGTGCATAAGAAATATGTAAAGGGAAAGAAGTGTGCATAAGAAATATGTAAAGGGAAAGAAGTGTGCATAAGAAATATGTAAAGGGAAAGAAGTGTGCATAAGAAATATGTAAAGGGAAAGAAGTGTGCATAAGAAATATGTAAAGGGAAAGAAGTGTGCATAAGAAATATGTAAAGGGAAAGAAGTGTGCATAAGAAATATGTAAAGGGAAAGAAGTGTGCATACAAAATATGTAAAGGGAAAGAAGTGTGCATAAGAAATATGTAAAGGGAAAGAAGTGTGCATAAGAAATATGTAAAGGAAAAGAAGTGTGCATAATAAATATGTAAAGGGAAAGAAGTGTGCATAAGAAATATGTAAAGGGAAAGAAGTGTGCATAAGAAATATGTAAAGGGAAAGAAGTGTGCATAAGAAATATGTAAAGGGAAAGAAGTGTGTATAAGAAATATGTAAAGGGAAAGAAGTGTGCATAAGAAATATGTAAAGGGAAAGAAGTGTGCATAAGAAATATGTAAAGGGAAAGAAGTGTGCATAAGAAATATGTAAAGGGAAAGAAGTGTGCATAAGAAATATGTAAAGGGAAAGAAGTGTGCATAAGAAATATGTAAAGGGAAAGAAGTGTGCATAAGAAATATGTAAAGGGAAAGAAGTGTGCATAAGAAATATGTAAAGGGAAAGAAGTGTGCATAAGAAATATGTAAAGGGAAAGAAGTGTGCATAAGAAATATGTAAAGGGAAGAGAGTGTGCATAAGAAATATGTAAAGGGAAAGAAGTGTGCATAAGAAATATGTAAAGGGAAAGAAGTGTGCATAAGAAATATGTAAAGGGAAAGAAGTGTGCATAAGAAATATGTAAAGGGAAAGAAGTGTGCATAAGAAATATGTAAAGGGAAAGAAGTGTGCATATGAAATATGTAAAGGGAAAGAAGTGTGCATAAGAAATATGTAAAGGGAAAGAAGTGTGCATAAGAAATATGTAAAGGGAAAGAAGTGTGCATAAGAAATATGTAAAGGGAAAGAAGTGTGCATAAGAAATATGTAAAGGGAAAGAAGTGTGCATAAGAAATATGTAAAGGGAAAGAAGTGTGCATAAGAAATATGTAAAGGGAAGAGAGTGTGCATAAGAAATATGTAAAGGGAAAGAAGTGTGCATAAGAAATATGTAAAGGGAAAGAAGTGTGCATAAGAAATATGTAAAGGGAAAGAAGTGTGCATAAGAAATATGTAAAGGGAAAGAAGTGTGCATAAGAAATATGTAAAAGGAAAGAAGTGTGCATAAGAAATAAACACATGATGTCGGGACAAGCCCTCGAGTTAAATATGTAAAGGGAAAGAAGTGTGCATAAGAAATAATAAAGGGAAAGAAGTGTGCATAAGAAATATGTAAAGGGAAAGAAGTGTGCATAAGAAATATGTAAAGGGAAAGAAGTGTGCATAAGAAATATGTTAAGGGAAAGAAGTGTGCATAAGAAATATGTAAAGGGAAAGAAGTGTGCATAAGAAATATGTAAAGGGAAAGAAGTGTGCATAAGAAATATGTAAAGGGAAAGAAGTGTGCATAAGAAATATGTAAAGGGAAAGAAGTGTGCATAAGAAATATGTAAAGGGAAAGAAGTGTGCATAAGAAATATGTAAAGGGAAAGAAGTGTGCATAAGAAATAAACACATGATGTTGGAACAAGCCCTCGAGGTAAATATGTAGAGGGAAAGAAGTGTGCATAAGAAATATGTAAAGGGAAAGAAGTGTGCATAAGAAATGTGTAAAGGGAAAGAAGTGTGCATAAGAAATATGTAAAGGGAAAGAAGTGTGCATAAGAAATATGTAAAGGGAAAGAAGTGTGCATAAGAAATAAACACATGATGTGGGAACAAGCCCTCGAGTTAAATATGTAAAGGGAAAGAAGTGTGCATAAGAAATATGTAAAGGGAAAGAAGTGTGCATAAGAAATATGTAAAGGGAAAGAAGTGTGCATAAGAAATATGTAAAGGGAAAGAAGTGTGCATAAGAAATATGTAAAGGGAAAGAAGTGTGCATAAGAAATAGGTAAAGGGAAAGAAGTGTGCATAAGAAATATGTAAAGAGAAAGAAGTGTGCATAAGAAATATGTAAAGGGAAAGAAGTGTGCATAAGAAATATGTAAAGGGAAAGAAGTGTGCATAAGAAATATGTAAAGGGAAAGAAGTGTGCATAAGAAATATGTAAAGGGAAAAAAGTGTGCATAAGAAATATGTAAAGGGAAAGAAGTGTGCATAAGAAATATGTAAAGGGAAAGAAGTGTGCATAAGAAATATGTAAAGGGAAAGAAGTGTGCATAAGAAATATGTAAAGGGAAAGAAGTGTGCATAAGAAATATGTAAAGGGAAAGAAGTGTGCATAAGAAATAGGTAAAGGGAAAGAAGTGTGCATAAGAAATATGTAAAGAGAAAGAAGTGTGCATAAGAAATATGTAAAGGGAAAGAAGTGTGCATAAGAAATATGTAAAGGGAAAGAAGTGTGCATAAGAAATATGTAAAGGGAAAGAAGTGTGCATAAGAAATATGTAAAGGGAAAGAAGTGTGCATAAGAAATATGTAAAGGGAAAGAAGTGTGCATAAGAAATATGTAAAGGGAAAAAAGTGTGCATAAGAAATATGTAAAGGGAAAGAAGTGTGCATAAGAAATATGTAAAGGGAAAGAAGTGTGCATAAGAAATATGTAAAGGGAAAGAAGTGTGCATAAGAAATATGTAAAGGGAAAGAAGTGTGCATAAGAAATATGTAAAGGGAAAGAAGTGTGCATAAGAAATATGTAAAGGGAAAGAAGTGTGCATGAGAAATATGTAAAGGGAAAGAAGTGTGCATAAGAAATATGTAAAGGGAAAGAAGTGTGCATAAGAAATATGTAAAGGGAAAGAAGTGTGCATAAGAAATATGTAAAGGGAAAGAAGTGTGCATAAAAAATATGTAAAGGGAAAGAAGTGCGCATAAGAAATATGTAAAGGGAAAGAAGTGTGCATAAGAAATATGTAAAGGGAAAGAAGTGTGCATAAGAAATATGTAAAGGGAAAGAAGTGTGCATAAGAAATATGTAAAGGGAAAGAAGTGTGCATAAGAAATATGTAAAGGGAAAGAAGTGTGCATAAGAAATATGTAAAGGGAAAGAAGTTTGCATAAGAAATATGTAAAGGGAAAGAAGTGTGCATAAGAAATATGTAAAGGGAAAGAAGTGTGCATAAGAAATAAACACATGATGTGGGAACAAGCCCTCGAGTTAAATATGTAAAGGGAAAGAAGTGTGCATAAGACATATGTAAAGGGAAAGAAGTGTGCATAAGAAATATGTAAAGGGAAAGAAGTGTGCATAAGAAATAAACACATGATGTCGGGACAAGCCCTCGAGTTAAATATGTAAAGGGAAAGAAGTGTGCATAAGACATATGTAAAGGGAAAGAAGTGTGCATAAGAAATATGTAAAGGGAAAGAAGTGTGCATAAGAAATATGTAAAGGGAAAGAAGTGTGCATAAGAAATATGTAAAGGGAAAAAAGTGTGCATAAGAAATATGTAAAGGGAAAGAAGTGTGCATAAGAAATATGTAAAGGGAAAGAAGTGTGCATAAGAAATATGTAAAGGGAAAGAAGTGTGCATAAGAAATATGTAAAGGGAAAGAAGTGTGCATAAGAAATATGTAAAGGGAAAGAAGTGTGCATAAGAAATATGTAAAGGGAAAGAAGTGTGCATAAGAAATATGTAAAGGGAAAGAAGTGTGCATAAGAAATATGTAAAGGGAAAAAAGTGTGCATAAGAAATATGTAAAGGGAAAGAAGTGTGCATAAGAAATATTTAAAGGGAAAGAAGTGTGCATAAGAAATATGTAAAGGGAAAGAAGTGTGCATAAGAAATATGTAAAGGGAAAGAAGTGTGCATAAGAAATATGTAAAGGGAAAGAAGTGTGCATAAGAAATATGTAAAGGGAAAGAAGTGTGCATAAGAAATATGTAAAGGGAAAGAAGTGTGCATAAGAAATATGTAAAGGGAAAGAAGTGTGCATAAGAAATATGTAAAGGGAAAGAAGTGTGCATAAGAAATATGTAAAGGGAAAGAAGTGTGCATAAGAAATATGTAAAGGGAAAGAAGTGTGCATAAGAAATATGTAAAGGGAAAGAAGTGTGCATAAGAAATATGTAAAGGGAAAGAAGTGTGCATAAGAAATATGTAAAGGGAAAGAAGTGTGCATAAGAAATATGTAAAGGGAAAGAAGAGTGCATAAGAAATATGTAAAGGGAAAGAAGTGTGCATAAGAAATATGTAAAGGGAAAGAAGTGTGCATAAGAAATATGTAAAGGGAAAGAAGTGTGCATAAGAAATATGTAAAGGGAAAGAAGTGTGCATAAGAAATATGTAAAGGGAAAGAAGTGTGCATAAGAAATATGTAAAGGGAAAAGAAGTGTGCATAAGAAATATGTAAAGGGAAAGAAGTGTGCATAAGAAATATGTAAAGGGAAATAAGTGTGCATAAGAAATATGTAAAGGGAAATAAGTGTGCATAAGAAATATGTAAAGGGAAAGAAGTGTGCATAAGAAATATGTAAAGGGAAAGAAGTGTGCATAAGAAATATGTAAAGGGAAAGAAGTGTGCATAAGAAATATGTAAAGGGAAAGAAGTGTGCATAAGAAATATGTAAAGGGAAAGAAGTGTGCATAAGAAATAAACACATGATGTCGGGACAAGCCCTCGAGTTAAATATGTAAAGGGAAAGAAGTGTGCATAAGAAATAAAAAAGGGAAAGACGTGTGCATAAGAAATATGTAAAGGGAAAGAAGTGTGCATAAGAAATATGTAAAATGAAAGAAGTGTGCATAAGAAATATGTAAAGGGAAAGAAGTGTGCATAAGAAATAAACACATGATGTCGGGACAAGCCCTCGAGTTAAATATGTAAAGGGAAAGAAGTGTGCATAAGACATATGTAAAGGGAAAGAAGTGTGCATAAGAAATATGTAAAGGGAAAGAAGTGTGCATAAGAAATAAACACATGATGTCGGGACAAGCCCTCGAGTTAAATATGTAAAGGGAAAGAAGTGTGCATAAGACATATGTAGAGGGAAAGAAGTGTGCATAAGAAATATGTAAAGGGAAAGAAGTGTGCATAAGAAATATGTAAAGGGAAAGAAGTGTGCATAAGAAATATGTAAAGGGAAAAAAGTGTGCATAAGAAATATGTAAAGGGAAAGAAGTGTGCATAAGAAATATGTAAAGGGAAAGGAGTGTGCATAAGAAATATGTAAAGGGAAAGAAGTGTGCATAAGAAATATGTAAAGGGAAAGAAGTGTGCATAAGAAATATGTAAAGGGAAAGAAGTGTGCATAAGAAATATGTAAAGGGTAAAAAGTGTGCATAAGAAATATGTAAAGGGAAAGAAGTGTGCATAAGAAATATGTAAAGGGAAAGAAGTGTGCATAATAAATATGTAAAGGGAAAGAAGTGTGCATACGAAATATGTAAAGGGAAAGAAGTGTGCATAAGAAATATGTAAAGGGAAAGAGGTGTGCATAAGAAATATGTAAAGGGAAAGAAGTGTGCATAAGAAATATGTAAAGGGAAAGAAGTGTGCATAAGAAATATGTAAAGGGAAAGAAGTGTGCATAAGAAATATGTAAAGGGAAAGAAGTGTGCATAAGAAATATGTAAAGGGAAAGAAGTGTGCATAAGAAATATGTAAAGGTAAAGAAGAGTGCATAAGAAATATGTAAAGGGAAAGAAGTGTGCATAAGAAATATGTAAAGGGAAAGAAGTGTGCATAAGAAATATGTAAAGGGAAAGAAGTGTGCATAAGAAATATGTAAAGGGAAAGAAGTGTGCATAAGAAATATGTAAAGGGAAAGAAGTGTGCATAAGAAATATGTAAAGGGAAAGAAGTGTGCATAAGAAATATATAAAGGGAAAGAAGTGTGCATAAGAAATATGTAAAGGGAAAGAAGTGTGCATAAGAAATATGTAAAGGGAAAGAAGTGTGCATAAGAAATATGTAAAGGTAAAGAAGAGTGCATAAGAAATATGTAAAGGGAAAGAAGTGTGCATAAGAAATATGTAAAGGGAAAGAAGTGTGCATAAGAAATATGTAAAGGGAAAGAAGTGTGCATAAGAAATATGTAAAGGGAAAGAAGTGTGCATAAGAAATATGTAAAGGGAAAGAAGTGTGCATAAGAAATATGTAAAGGGAAAGAAGTGTGCATAAGAAATATATAAAGGGAAAGAAGTGTGCATAAGAAATATGTAAAGGGAAATAAGTGTGCATAAGAAATACGTAAAGGGAAAGAAGTGTGCATAAGAAATATGTAAAGGGAAAGAAGTGTGCATAAGAAATATGTAAAGGGAAAGAAGTGTGCATAAGAAATATGTAAAGGGAAAGAAGTGTGCATAAGAAATATGTAAAGGGAAAGAAGTGTGCATAATAAATATGTAAAGGGAAAGAAGTGTGCATAAGAAATATGTAAAGGGAAAGAAGTGTGCATAAGAAATATGTAAAGGGAAAGAAGTGTGCATAAGAAATATGTAAAGGGAAAGAAGTGTGCATAAGAAATATGTAAAGGGAAAGAAGTGTGCATAAGAAATATATAAAGGGAAAGAAGTGTGCATAAGAAATATGTAAAGGGAAAGAAGTGTGCATAAGAAATATGTAAAGGGAAAGAAGTGTGCATAAGAAATATGTAAAGGTAAAGAAGAGTGCATAAGAAATATGTAAAGGGAAAGAAGTGTGCATAAGAAATATGTAAAGGGAAAGAAGTGTGCATAAGAAATATGTAAAGGGAAAGAAGTGTGCATAAGAAATATGTAAAGGGAAAGAAGTGTGCATAAGAAATATGTAAAGGGAAAGAAGTGTGCATAAGAAATATGTAAAGGGAAAGAAGTGTGCATAAGAAATATATAAAGGGAAAGAAGTGTGCATAAGAAATATGTAAAGGGAAATAAGTGTGCATAAGAAATATGTAAAGGGAAAGAAGTGTGCATAAGAAATATGTAAAGGGAAAGAAGTGTGCATAAGAAATATGTAAAGGGAAAGAAGTGTGCATAAGAAATATGTAAAGGGAAAGAAGTGTGCATAAGAAATATGTAAAGGGAAAGAAGTGTGCATAAGAAATAGGTAAAGGGAAAGAAGTGTGCATAAGAAATATGTAAAGGGAAAGAAGTGTGCATAAGAAATATGTAAAGGGAAAGAAGTGTGCATAAGAAATATGTAAAGGAAAAGAAGTGTGCATAAGAAATATGTAAAGGGAAAGAAGTGTGCATAAGAAATATGTAAAGGGAAAGAAGTGTGCATAAGAAATATGTAAAGGGAAAGAAGTGTGCATAAGAAATATGTAAAGGGAAAGAAGTGTGCATAAGAAATAGGTAAAGGGAAAGAAGTGTGCATAAGAAATATGTAAAGAGAAAGAAGTGTGCATAAGAAATATGTAAAGGGAAAGAAGTGTGCATAAGAAATATGTAAAGGGAAAGAAGTGTGCATAAGAAATATGTAAAGGGAAAGAAGTGTGCATAAGAAATATGTAAAGGGAAAGAAGTGTGCATAAGAAATATGTAAAGGGAAAGAAGTGTGCATAAGAAATATGTAAAGGGAAAGAAGTGTGCATAAGAAATATGTAAAGGGAAAGAAGTGTGCATAAGAAATATGTAAAGGGAAAGAAGTGTGCATAAGAAATATGTAAAGGGAAAGAAGTGTGCATAAGAAATATGTAAAGGGAAAGAAGTGTGCATAAGAAATATGTAAAGGGAAAGAAGTGTGCATAAGAAATATGTAAAGGGAAAGAAGTGTGCATATGAAATATGTAAAGGGAAAGAAGTTTGCATAAGAAATATGTAAAGGGAAAGAAGTGTGCATAAGAAATATGTAAAGGGAAAGAAGTGTGCATAAGAAATAAAAACATGATGTGGGAACAAGCCCTCGAGTTAAATATGTAAAGGGAAATAAGTGTGCATAAGACATATGTAAAGGGAAAGAAGTGTGCATAAGAAATATGTAAAGGGAACGAAGTGTGCATAAGAAATAAACACATGATGTCGGGACAAGCCCTCGAGTTAAATATGTAAAGGGAAAGAAGTGTGCATAAGACATATGTAAAGGGAAAGAAGTGTGCATAAGAAATATGTAAAGGGAAAGAAGTGTGCATAAGAAATATGTAAAGGGAAAGAAGTGTGCATAAGAAATATGTAAAGGGACAAAAGTGTGCATAAGAAATATGTAAAGGGAAAGAAGTGTGCATAAGAAATATGTAAAGGGAAAGAAGTGTGCATAAGAAATATGTAAAGGGAAAGAAGTGTGCATAAGAAATATGTAAAGGGAAAGAAGTGTGCATAAGAAATATGTAAAGGGAAAGAAGTGTGCATAAGAAATATGTAAAGGGAAAGAAGTGTGCATAAGAAATATGTAAAGGGAAAGAAGTGTGCATAAGAAATATGTAAAGGGAAAAAAGTGTGCATAAGAAATATGTAAAGGGAAAGAAGTGTGCATAAGAAATATGTAAAGGGAAATAAGTGTGCATAAGAAATATGTAAAGGGAAATAAGTGTGCATAAGAAATATGTAAAGGGAAATAAGTGTGCATAAGAAATATGTAAAGGGAAAGAAGTGTGCATAAGAAATATGTAAAGGGAAAGAAGTGTGCATAAGAAATATGTAAAGGGAAAGAAGTGTGCATAAGAAATAGGTAAAGGGAAAGAAGTGTGCATAAGAAATATGTAAAGGGAAAGAAGTGTGCATAAGAAATATGTAAAGGGAAAGAAGTGTGCATAAGAAATATGTAAAGGGAAAGAAGTGTGCATAAGAAATATGTAAAGGGAAAGAAGTGTGCATAAGAAATATGTAAAGGGAAAGAAGTGTGCATAAGAAATAGGTAAAGGGAAAGAAGTGTGCATAAGAAATATGTAAAGAGAAAGAAGTGTGCATAAGAAATATGTAAAGGGAAAGAAGTGTGCATAAGAAATATGTAAAGGGAAAGAAGTGTGCATAAGAAATATGTAAAGGGAAAGAAGTGTGCATAAGAAATATGTAAAGGGAAAGAAGTGTGCATAAGAAATATGTAAAGGGAAAGAAGTGTGCATAAGAAATATGTAAAGGGAAAGAAGTGTGCATAAGAAATATGTAAAGGGAAAGAAGTGTGCATAAGAAATATGTAAAGGGAAAGAAGTGTGCATAAGAAATATGTAAAGGGAAAGAAGTGTGCATAAGAAATATGTAAAGGGAAAGAAGTGTGCATAAGAAATATGTAAAGGGAAAGAAGTGTGCATAAGAAATATGTAAAGGGAAAGAAGTGTGCATATGAAATATGTAAAGGGAAAGAAGTTTGCATAAGAAATATGTAAAGGGAAAGAAGTGTGCATAAGAAATATGTAAAGGGAAAGAAGTGTGCATAAGAAATAAAAACATGATGTGGGAACAAGCCCTCGAGTTAAATATGTAAAGGGAAATAAGTGTGCATAAGACATATGTAAAGGGAAAGAAGTGTGCATAAGAAATATGTAAAGGGAACGAAGTGTGCATAAGAAATAAACACATGATGTCGGGACAAGCCCTCGAGTTAAATATGTAAAGGGAAAGAAGTGTGCATAAGACATATGTAAAGGGAAAGAAGTGTGCATAAGAAATATGTAAAGGGAAAGAAGTGTGCATAAGAAATATGTAAAGGGAAAGAAGTGTGCATAAGAAATATGTAAAGGGACAAAAGTGTGCATAAGAAATATGTAAAGGGAAAGAAGTGTGCATAAGAAATATGTAAAGGGAAAGAAGTGTGCATAAGAAATATGTAAAGGGAAAGAAGTGTGCATAAGAAATATGTAAAGGGAAAGAAGTGTGCATAAGAAATATGTAAAGGGAAAGAAGTGTGCATAAGAAATATGTAAAGGGAAAGAAGTGTGCATAAGAAATATGTAAAGGGAAAGAAGTGTGCATAAGAAATATGTAAAGGGAAAAAAGTGTGCATAAGAAATATGTAAAGGGAAAGAAGTGTGCATAAGAAATATGTAAAGGGAAATAAGTGTGCATAAGAAATATGTAAAGGGAAATAAGTGTGCATAAGAAATATGTAAAGGGAAATAAGTGTGCATAAGAAATATGTAAAGGGAAAGAAGTGTGCATAAGAAATATGTAAAGGGAAAGAAGTGTGCATAAGAAATATGTAAAGGGAAAGAAGTGTGCATAAGAAATAGGTAAAGGGAAAGAAGTGTGCATAAGAAATATGTAAAGGGAAAGAAGTGTGCATAAGAAATATGTAAAGGGAAAGAAGTGTGCATAAGAAATATGTAAAGGAAAAGAAGTGTGCATAAGAAATATGTAAAGGGAAAGAAGTGTGCATAAGAAATATGTAAAGGGAAAGAAGTGTGCATAAGAAATATGTAAAGGGAAAGAAGTGTGCATAAGAAATATGTAAAGGGAAAGAAGTGTGCATAAGAAATAGGTAAAGGGAAAGAAGTGTGCATAAGAAATATGTAAAGAGAAAGAAGTGTGCATAAGAAATATGTAAAGGGAAAGAAGTGTGCATAAGAAATATGTAAAGGGAAAGAAGTGTGCATAAGAAATATGTAAAGGGAAAGAAGTGTGCATAAGAAATATGTAAAGGGAAAGAAGTGTGCATAAGAAATATGTAAAGGGAAAGAAGTGTGCATAAGAAATATGTAAAGGGAAAGAAGTGTGCATAAGAAATATGTAAAGGGAAAGAAGTGTGCATAAGAAATATGTAAAGGGAAAGAAGTGTGCATAAGAAATATGTAAAGGGAAAGAAGTGTGCATAATAAATATGTAAAGGGAAAGAAGTGTGCATAAGAAATATGTAAAGGGAAAGAAGTGTGCATAAGAAATATGTAAAGGGAAAGAAGTGTGCATAAGAAATATGTAAAGGGAAAGAAGTGTGCATAAGAAATATGTAAAGGGAAAGAAGTGTGCATAATAAATATGTAAAGGGAAAGAAGTGTGCATAAGAAATATGTAAAGGGAAAGAAGTGTGCATAAGAAATATGTAAAGGGAAAGAAGTGTGCATAAGAAATATGTAAAGGGAAAGAAGTGTGCATAAGAAATATGTAAAGGGAAAGAAGTGTGCATAAGAAATATGTAAAGGGAAAGAAGTGTGCATAAGAAATATGTAAAGGGAAAGAAGTGTGCATAAGAAATATGTAAAGGGAAAGAAGTGTGCATAAGAAATATGTAAAGGGAAAAAAGTGTGCATAAGAAATATGTAAAGGGAAAGAAGTGTGCATAAGAAATATGTAAAGGGAAAGAAGTGTGCATAAGAAATATGTAAAGGGAAAGAAGTGTGCATAAGAAATATGTAAAGGTAAAGAAGTGTGCATAAGAAATATGTAAAGGGAAAGAGGTGTGCATAAGAAATATGTAAAGGGAAAGAAGTGTGCATAAGAAATATGTAAAGGGAAAGAAGTGTGCATACGAAATATGTAAAGGGAAAGAAGTGTGCATAAGAAATATGTAAAGGGAAAGAAGTGTGCATAAGAAATATGTAAAGGGAAAGAAGTGTGCATAAGAAATATGTAAAGGGAAAGAAGTGTGCATAAGAAATATGTAAAGGGAAAGAAGTGTGCATAAGAAATATGTAAAGGGAAAGAAGTGTGCATAAGAAATATGTAAAGGGAAAGAAGAGTGCATAAGAAATATGTAAAGGGAAAGAAGTGTGCATAAGAAATATGTAAAGGGAAAGAAGTGTGCATAAGAAATATGTAAAGGGAAAGAAGTGTGCATAAGAAATATGTAAAGGGAAAGAAGTGTGCATAAGAAATATGTAAAGGGAAAGAAGTGTGCATAAGAAATATGTAAAGGGAAAGAAGTGTGCATAAGAAATAGGTAAAGGGAAAGAAGTGTGCATAAGAAATATGTAAAGGGAAAGAAGTGTGCATAAGAAATATGTAAAGGGAAAGAAGTGTGCATAAGAAATATGTAAAGGAAAAGAAGTGTGCATAAGAAATATGTAAAGGGAAAGAAGTGTGCATAAGAAATATGTAAAGGGAAAGAAGTGTGCATAAGAAATATGTAAAGGGAAAGAAGTGTGCATAAGAAATATGTAAAGGGAAAGAAGTGTGCATAAGAAATATGTAAAGGGAAAGAAGTGTGCATAAGAAATAGGTAAAGGGAAAGAAGTGTGCATAAGAAATATGTAAAGAGAAAGAAGTGTGCATAAGAAATATGTAAAGGGAAAGAAGTGTGCATAAGAAATATGTAAAGGGAAAGAAGTGTGCATAAGAAATATGTAAAGGGAAAGAAGTGTGCATAAGAAATATGTAAAGGGAAAGAAGTGTGCATAAGAAATATGTAAAGGGAAAGAAGTGTGCATAAGAAATATGTAAAGGGAAAAAAGTGTGCATAAGAAATATGTAAAGGGAAAGAAGTGTGCATAAGAAATATGTAAAGGGAAAGAAGTGTGCATAAGAAATATGTAAAGGGAAAGAAGTGTGCATAAGAAATATGTAAAGGTAAAGAAGTGTGCATAAGAAATATGTAAAGGGAAAGAGGTGTGCATAAGAAATATGTAAAGGGAAAGAAGTGTGCATAAGAAATATGTAAAGGGAAAGAAGTGTGCATACGAAATATGTAAAGGGAAAGAAGTGTGCATAAGAAATATGTAAAGGGAAAGAAGTGTGCATAAGAAATATGTAAAGGGAAAGAAGTGTGCATAAGAAATATGTAAAGGGAAAGAAGTGTGCATAAGAAATATGTAAAGGGAAAGAAGTGTGCATAAGAAATATGTAAAGGGAAAGAAGTGTGCATAAGAAATATGTAAAGGGAAAGAAGAGTGCATAAGAAATATGTAAAGGGAAAGAAGTGTGCATAAGAAATATGTAAAGGGAAAGAAGTGTGCATAAGAAATATGTAAAGGGAAAGAAGTGTGCATAAGAAATATGTAAAGGGAAAGAAGTGTGCATAAGAAATATGTAAAGGGAAAGAAGTGTGCATAAGAAATATGTAAAGGGAAAGAAGTGTGCATAAGAAATATGTAAAGGGAAAGAAGTGTGCATAAGAAATAGGTAAAGGGAAAGAAGTGTGCATAAGAAATATGTAAAGGGAAAGAAGTGTGCATAAGAAATATGTAAAGGGAAAGAAGTGTGCATAAGAAATATGTAAAGGAAAAGAAGTGTGCATAAGAAATATGTAAAGGGAAAGAAGTGTGCATAAGAAATATGTAAAGGGAAAGAAGTGTGCATAAGAAATATGTAAAGGGAAAGAAGTGTGCATAAGAAATATGTAAAGGGAAAGAAGTGTGCATAAGAAATAGGTAAAGGGAAAGAAGTGTGCATAAGAAATATGTAAAGAGAAAGAAGTGTGCATAAGAAATATGTAAAGGGAAAGAAGTGTGCATAAGAAATATGTAAAGGGAAAGAAGTGTGCATAAGAAATATGTAAAGGGAAAGAAGTGTGCATAAGAAATATGTAAAGGGAAAGAAGTGTGCATAAGAAATATGTAAAGGGAAAGAAGTGTGCATAAGAAATATGTAAAGGAAAAGAAGTGTGCATAAGAAATATGTAAAGGGAAAGAAGTGTGCATAAGAAATATGTAAAGGGAAAGAAGTGTGCATAAGAAATATGTAAAGGGAAAGAAGTGTGCATAAGAAATATGTAAAGGGAAAGAAGTGTGCATAAGAAATAGGTAAAGGGAAAGAAGTGTGCATAAGAAATATGTAAAGAGAAAGAAGTGTGCATAAGAAATATGTAAAGGGAAAGAAGTGTGCATAAGAAATATGTAAAGGGAAAGAAGTGTGCATAAGAAATATGTAAAGGGAAAGAAGTGTGCATAAGAAATATGTAAAGGGAAAGAAGTGTGCATAAGAAATATGTAAAGGGAAAGAAGTGTGCATAAGAAATATGTAAAGGGAAAGAAGTGTGCATAAGAAATATGTAAAGGGAAAGAAGTGTGCATAAGAAATATGTAAAGGGAAAGAAGTGTGCATAAGAAATATGTAAAGGGAAAGAAGTGTGCATAAGAAATATGTAAAGGGAAAGAAGTGTGCATAAGAAATATGTAAAGGGAAAGAAGTGTGCATAAGAAATATGTAAAGGGAAAGAAGTGTGCATAAGAAATATGTAAAGGGAAAGAAGTGTGCATAAGAAATATGTAAAGGGAAAGAAGTGTGCATAAGAAATATGTAAAGGAAAAGAAGTGTGCATAAGAAATATGTAAAGGGAAAGAAGTGTGCATAAGAAATATGTAAAGGGAAAGAAGTGTGCATAAGAAATATGTAAAGGGAAAGAAGTGTGCATAAGAAATATGTAAAGGGAAAGAAGTGTGCATAAGAAATATGTAAAGGGAAAGAAGTGTGCATAAGAAATATGTAAAGGGAAAGAAGTGTGCATAAGAAATATGTAAAGGGAAAGAAGTGTGCATAAGAAATATGTAAAGGGAAAGAAGTTTGCATAATAAATATGTAAAGGGAAAGAAGTGTGCATAAGAAATATGTAAAGGGAAAAAAGTGTGCATAAGAAATAAACACATGATGTGGGAACAAGCCCTCGAGTTAAATATGTAAAGGGAAAGAAGTATGCATAAGACATATGTAAAGGGAAAGAAGTGTGCATAAGAAATATGTAAAGGGAAAGAAGTGTGCATAAGAAATAAAAACATGATGTCGGGACAAGCCCTCGAGTTAAATATGTAAAGGGAAAGAAGTGTGCATAAGACATATGTAAAGGGAAAGAAGTGTGCATAAGAAATATGTAAAGGGAAAGAAGTGTGCATAAGAAATATGTAAAGGGAAAGAAGTGTGCATAAGAAATATGTAAAGGGAAAAAAGTGTGCATAAGAAATATGTAAAGGGAAAGAAGTGTGCATAAGAAATATGTAAAGGGAAAGAAGTGTGCATAAGAAATATGTAAAGGGAAAGAAGTGTGCATAAGAAATATGTAAAGGGAAAGAAGTGTGCATAAGAAATATGTAAAGGGAAAGAAGTGTGCATAAGAAATATGTAAAGGGAAAGAAGTGTGCATAAGAAATATGTAAAGGGAAAGAAGTGTGCATAAGAAATATGTAAAGGGAAAAAAGTGTGCATAAGAAATATGTAAAGGGAAAGAAGTGTGCATAAGAAATATGTAAAGGGAAAGAAGTGTGCATAAGAAATATGTAAAGGGAAAGAAGTGTGCATAAGAAATATGTAAAGGGAAAGAAGTGTGCATAAGAAATATGTAAAGGGAAAGAGGTGTGCATAAGAAATATGTAAAGGGAAAGAAGTGTGCATAAGAAATATGTAAAGGGAAAGAAGTGTGCATAAGAAATATGTAAAGGGAAAGAAGTGTGCATAAGAAATATGTAAAGGGAAAGAAGTGTGCATAAGAAATATGTAAAGGGAAAGAAGTGTGCATAAGAAATATGTAAAGGGAAAGAAGTGTGCATAAGAAATATGTAAAGGGAAAGAAGTGTGCATAAGAAATATGTAAAGGGAAAGAAGTGTGCATAAGAAATATGTAAAGGGAAAGAAGTGTGCATAAGAAATATGTAAAGGGAAAGAAGTGTGCATAAGAAATATGTAAAGGGAAAGAAGTGTGCATAAGAAATATGTAAAGGGAAAGAAGTGTGCATAAGAAATATGTAAAGGGAAAGAAGTGTGCATAATAAATATGTAAAGGGAAAGAAGTGTGCATAAGAAATATGTAAAGGGAAAGAAGTGTGCATAAGAAATATGTAAAGGGAAAGAAGTGTGCATAAGAAATATGTAAAGGGAAAGAAGTGTGCATAAGAAATATGTAAAGGGAAAGAAGTGTGCATAAGAAATATGTAAAGGGAAAGAAGTGTGCATAAGAAATATGTAAAGGGAAAGAAGTGTGCATAAGAAATATGTAAAGGGAAAGAAGTGTGCATAAGAAATATGTAAAGGGAAAGAAGTGTGCATAAGAAATATGTAAAGGGAAAGAAGTTTGCATAATAAATATGTAAAGGGAAAGAAGTGTGCATAAGAAATATGTAAAGGGAAAGAAGTGTGCATAAGAAATAAACACATGATGTGGGAACAAGCCCTCGAGTTAAATATGTAAAGGGAAAGAAGTGTGCATAAGACATATGTAAAGGGAAAGAAGTGTGCATAAGAAATATGTAAAGGGAAAGAAGTGTGCATAAGAAATAAACACATGATGTCGGGACAAGCCCTCGAGTTAAATATGTAAAGGGAAAGAAGTGTGCATAAGACATATGTAAAGGGTAAGAAGTGTGCATAAGAAATATGTAAAGGGAAAGAAGTGTGCATAAGAAATATGTAAAGGGAAAGAAGTGTGCATAAGAAATATGTAAAGGGAAAAAAGTGTGCATAAGAAATATGTAAAGGGAAAGAAGTGTGCATAAGAAATATGTAAAGGGAAAGAAGTGTGCATAAGAAATATGTAAAGGGAAAGAAGTGTGCATAAGAAATATGTAAAGGGAAAGAAGTGTGCATAAGAAATATGTAAAGGGAAAGAAGTGTGCATAAGAAATATGTAAAGGGAAAGAAGTGTGCATAAGAAATATGTAAAGGGAAAGAAGTGTGCATAAGAAATATGTAAAGGGAAAAAAGTGTGCATAAGAAATATGTAAAGGGAAAGAAGTGTGCATAAGAAATATGTAAAGGGAAAGAAGTGTGCATAAGAAATATGTAAAGGGAAAGAAGTGTGCATAAGAAATATGTAAAGGGAAAGAAGTGTGCATAAGAAATATGTAAAGGGAAAGAGGTGTGCATAAGAAATATGTAAAGGGAAAGAAGTGTGCATAAGAAATATGTAAAGGGAAAGAAGTGTGCATACGAAATATGTAAAGGGAAAGAAGTGTGCATAAGAAATATGTAAAGGGAAAGAAGTGTGCATAAGAAATATGTAAAGGGAAAGAAGTGTGCATAAGAAATATGTAAAGGGAAAGAAGTGTGCATAAGAAATATGTAAAGGGAAAGAAGTGTGCATAAGAAATATGTAAAGGGAAAGAAGTGTGCATAAGAAATATGTAAAGGGAAAGAAGAGTGCATAAGAAATATGTAAAGGGAAAGAAGTGTGCATAAGAAATATGTAAAGGGAAAGAAGTGTGCATAAGAAATATGTAAAGGGAAAGAAGTGTGCATAAGAAATATGTAAAGGGAAAGAAGTGTGCATAAGAAATATGTAAAGGGAAAGAAGTGTGCATAAGAAATATGTAAAGGGAAAGAAGTGTGCATAAGAAATATGTAAAGGGAAAGAAGTGTGCATAAGAAATATGTAAAGGGAAAGAAGTGTGCATAAGAAATATGTAAAGGGAAAGAAGTGTGCATAAGAAATATGTAAAGGGAAAGAAGTGTGCATAAGAAATATGTAAAGGGAAAGAAGAGTGCATAAGAAATATGTAAAGGGAAAGAAGTGTGCATAAGAAATATGTAAAGGGAAAGAAGTGTGCATAAGAAATATGTAAAGGGAAAGAAGTGTGCATAAGAAATATGTAAAGGGAAAGAAGTGTGCATAAGAAATATGTAAAGGGAAAAAAGTGTGCATAAGAAATATGTAAAGGGAAAGAAGTGTGCATAAGAAATATGTAAAGGGAAAGAAGTGTGCATAAGAAATATGTAAAGGGAAAGAAGTGTGCATAAGAAATATGTAAAGGGAAAGAAGTGTGCATAAGAAATATGTAAAGGGAAAGAAGTGTGCATAAGAAATATGTAAAGGGAAAGAAGTGTGCATAAGAAATATGTAAAGGGAAAAAAGTGTGCATAAGAAATATGTAAAGGGAAAGAAGTGTGCATAAGAAATATGTAAAGGGAAAGAAGTGTGCATAAGAAATATGTAAAGGGAAAGAAGTGTGCATAAGAAATATGTAAAGGGAAAGAAGTGTGCATAAGAAATATGTAAAGGGAAAGAAGTGTGCATAAGAAATATGTAAAGGGAAAGAAGTGTGCATAAGAAATATGTAAAGGGAAAGAAGTGTGCATAAGAAATATGTAAAGGGAAAGAAGTGTGCATAAGAAATATGTAAAGGGAAAGAAGTGTGCATAAGAAATATGTAAAGGGAAAGAAGTGTGCATAAGAAATATGTAAAGGGAAAGAAGTGTGCATAAGAAATATGTAAAGGGAAAGAAGTGTGCATAAGAAATATGTAAAGGGAAAGAAGTGTGCATAAGAAATATGTAAAGGGAAAGAAGTGTGCATAAGAAATATGTAAAGGGAAAGAAGTGTGCATAAGAAATATGTAAAGGGAAAGAAGTGTGCATAAGAAATATGTAAAGGGAAAGAAGTGTGCATAAGAAATATGTAAAGGGAAAGAAGTGTGCATAAGAAATATGTAAAGGGAAAGAAGTGTGCATAAGAAATATGTAAAGGGAAAGAAGTTTGCATAATAAATATGTAAAGGGAAAGAAGTGTGCATAAGAAATATGTAAAGGGAAAGAAGTGTGCATAAGAAATAAACACATGATGTGGAAACAAGCCCTCGAGTTAAATATGTAAAGGGAAAGAAGTGTGCATAAGACATATGTAAAGGGAAAGAAGTGTGCATAAGAAATATGTAAAGGGAAAGAAGTGTGCATAAGAAATAAACACATGATGTCGGGACAAGCCCTCGAGTTAAATATGTAAAGGGAAAGAAGTGTGCATAAGACATATGTAAAGGGAAAGAAGTGTGCATAAGAAATATGTAAAGGGAAAGAAGTGTGCATAAGAAATATGTAAAGGGAAAGAAGTGTGCATAAGAAATATGTAAAGGGAAAAAAGTGTGCATAAGAAATATGTAAAGGGAAAGAAGTGTGCATAAGAAATATGTAAAGGGAAAGAAGTGTGCATAAGAAATATGTAAAGGGAAAGAAGTGTGCATAAGAAATATGTAAAGGGAAAGAAGTGTGCATAAGAAATATGTAAAGGGAAAGAAGTGTGCATAAGAAATATGTAAAGGGAAAGAAGTGTGCATAAGAAATATGTAAAGGGAAAGAAGTGTGCATAAGAAATATGTAAAGGGAAAGAAGTGTGCATAAGAAATATGTAAAGGGAAAAAAGTGTGCATAAGAAATATGTAAAGGGAAAGAAGTGTGCATAAGAAATATGTAAAGGGAAAGAAGTGTGCATAAGAAATATGTAAAGGGAAAGAAGTGTGCATAAGAAATATGTAAAGGGAAAGAAGTGTGCATAAGAAATATGTAAAGGGAAAGAGGTGTGCATAAGAAATATGTAAAGGGAAAGAAGTGTGCATAAGAAATATGTAAAGGGAAAGAAGTGTGCATACGAAATATGTAAAGGGAAAGAAGTGTGCATAAGAAATATGTAAAGGGAAAGAAGTGTGCATAAGAAATATGTAAAGGGAAAGAAGTGTGCATAAGAAATATGTAAAGGGAAAGAAGTGTGCATAAGAAATATGTAAAGGGAAAGAAGTGTGCATAAGAAATATGTAAAGGGAAAGAAGTGTGCATAAGAAATATGTAAAGGGAAAGAAGAGTGCATAAGAAATATGTAAAGGGAAAGAAGTGTGCATAAGAAATATGTAAAGGGAAAGAAGTGTGCATAAGAAATATGTAAAGGGAAAGAAGTGTGCATAAGAAATATGTAAAGGGAAAGAAGTGTGCATAAGAAATATGTAAAGGGAAAGAAGTGTGCATAAGAAATATGTAAAGGGAAAGAAGTGTGCATAAGAAATATGTAAAGGGAAAGAAGTGTGCATAAGAAATATGTAAAGGGAAAGAAGTGTGCATAAGAAATAAACACATGATGTCGGGACAAGCCCTCGAGTTAAATATGTAAAGGGAAAGAAGTGTGCATAAGAAATATGTAAAGGGAAAGAAGTGTGCATAAGAAATATGTAAAGGGAAAGAAGTGTGCATAAGAAATATGTAAAGGGAAAGAAGTGTGCATAAGAAATATGTAAAGGGAAAGAAGTGTGCATAAGAAATATGTAAAGGGAAAGAAGTGTGCATAAGAAATATGTAAAGGGAAAAAAGTGTGCATAAGAAATATGTAAAGGGAAAGAAGTGTGCATAAGAAATATGTAAAGGGAAAGAAGTGTGCATAAGAAATATGTAAAGGGAAAGAAGTGTGCATAAGAAATATGTAAAGGGAAAGAAGTGTGCATAAGAAGTATGTAAAGGGAAAGAGGTGTGCATAAGAAATATGTAAAGGGAAAGAAGTGTGCATAAGAAATATGTAAAGGGAAAGAAGTGTGCATACGAAATATGTAAAGGGAAAGAAGTGTGCATAAGAAATATGTAAAGGGAAAGAAGTGTGCATAAGAAATATGTAAAGGGAAAGAAGTGTGCATAAGAAATATGTAAAGGGAAAGAAGTGTGCATAAGAAATATGTAAAGGGAAAGAAGTGTGCATAAGAAATATGTAAAGGGAAAGAAGTGTGCATAAGAAATATGTAAAGGGAAAGAAGAGTGCATAAGAAATATGTAAAGGGAAAGAAGTGTGCATAAGAAATATGTAAAGGGAAAGAAGTGTGCATAAGAAATATGTAAAGGGAAAGAAGTGTGCATAAGAAATATGTAAAGGGAAAGAAGTGTGCATAAGAAATATGTAAAGGGAAAGAAGTGTGCATAAGAAATATGTAAAGGGAAAGAAGTGTGCATAAGAAATATGTAAAGGGAAAGAAGTGTGCATAAGAAATATGTAAAGGGAAAGAAGTGTGCATAAGAAATAAACACATGATGTCGGGACAAGCCCTCGAGTTAAATATGTAAAGGGAAAGAAGTGTGCATAAGACATATGTAAAGGGAAAGAAGTGTGCATAAGAAATATGTAAAGGGAAAGAAGTGTGCATAAGAAATATGTAAAGGGAAAGAAGTGTGCATAAGAAATATGTAAAGGGAAAGAAGTGTGCATAAGAAATATGTAAAGGGAAAGAAGTGTGCATAAGAAATATGTAAAGGGAAAGAAGTGTGCATAAGAAATATGTAAAGGGAAAGAAGTGTGCATAAGAAATATGTAAAGGGAAAGAAGTGTGCATAAGAAATATGTAAAGGGAAAGAAGAGTGCATAAGAAATATGTAAAGGGAAAGAAGTGTGCATAAGAAATATGTAAAGGGAAAGAAGTGTGCATAAGAAATATGTAAAGGGAAAGAAGTGTGCATAAGAAATATGTAAAGGGAAAGAAGTGTGCATAAGAAATATGTAAAGGGAAAGAAGTGTGCATAAGAAATATGTAAAGGGAAAGAAGTGTGCATAAGAAATATGTAAAGGGAAAGAAGTGTGCATAAGAAATATGTAAAGGGAAAGAAGTGTGCATAAGAAATATGTAAAGGGAAAGAAGTGTGCATAAGAAATATGTAAAGGGAAAGAAGTGTGCATAAGAAATATGTAAAGGGAAAGAAGTGTGCATAAGAAATATGTAAAGGGAAAGAAGTGTGCATAAGAAATATGTAAAGGGAAAGAAGTGTGCATAAGAAATATGTAAAGGGAAAGAAGTGTGCATAAGAAATATGTAAAGGGAAAGAAGTGTGCATAAGAAATATGTAAAGGGAAAGAAGTGTGCATAAGAAATATGTAAAGGGAAAGAAGTGTGCATAAGAAATATGTAAAGGGAAAGAAGTGTGCATAAGAAATATGTAAAGGGAAAGAAGTGTGCATAAGAAATATGTAAAGGGAAAGAAGTGTGCATAAGAAATATGTAAAGGGAAAGAAGTGTGCATAAGAAATATGTAAAGGGAAAGAAGTGTGCATAAGAAATATGTAAAGGGAAAGAAGTGTGCATAAGAAATATGTAAAGGGAAAGAAGTGTGCATAAGAAATATGTAAAGGGAAAGAAGTGTGCATAAGAAATATGTAAAGGGAAAGAAGTGTGCATAAGAAATATGTAAAGGGAAAGAAGTGTGCATAAGAAATATGTAAAGGGAAAGAAGTGTGCATAAGAAATATGTAAAGGGAAAGAAGTGTGCATAAGAAATATGTAAAGGGAAAGAAGTGTGCATAAGAAATATGTAAAGGGAAAGAAGTGTGCATAAGAAATATGTAAAGGGAAAGAAGTGTGCATAAGAAATATGTAAAGGGAAAGAAGTGTGCATAAGAAATATGTAAAGGGAAAGAAGTGTGCATAAGAAATATGTAAAGGGAAAGAAGTGTGCATAAGAAATATGTAAAGGGAAAGAAGTGTGCATAAGAAATATGTAAAGGGAAAGAAGTGTGCATAAGAAATATGTAAAGGGAAAGAAGTGTGCATAAGAAATATGTAAAGGGAAAGAAGTGTGCATAAGAAATATGTAAAGGGAAAGAAGTGTGCATAAGAAATATGTAAAGGGAAAGAAGTGTGCATAAGAAATATGTAAAGGGAAAGAAGTGTGCATAAGAAATATGTAAAGGGAAAGAAGTGTGCATAAGAAATATGTAAAGGGAAAGAAGTGTGCATAAGAAATATGTAAAGGGAAAGAAGTGTGCATAAGAAATATGTAAAGGGAAAGAAGTGTGCATAAGAAATATGTAAAGGGAAAGAAGTGTGCATAAGAAATATGTAAAGGGAAAGAAGTGTGCATAAGAAATATGTAAAGGGAAAGAAGTGTGCATAAGAAATATGTAAAGGGAAAGAAGTGTGCATAAGAAATATGTAAAGGGAAAGAAGTGTGCATAAGAAATATGTAAAGGGAAAAGAAGTGTGCATAAGAAATATGTAAAGGGAAAGAAGTGTGCATAAGAAATATGTAAAGGGAAAGAAGTGTGCATAAGAAATATGTAAAGGGAAAGAAGTGTGCATAAGAAATATGTAAAGGGAAAGAAGTGTGCATAAGAAATATGTAAAGGGAAAGAAGTGTGCATAAGAAATATGTAAAGGGAAAGAAGTGTGCATAAGAAATATGTAAAGGGAAAGAAGTGTGCATAAGAAATATGTAAAGGGAAAGAAGTGTGCATAAGAAATATGTAAAGGGAAAGAAGGTGCATAAGAAATATGTAAAGGGAAAGAAGTGTGCATAAGAAATATGTAAAGGGAAAGAAGTGTGCATAAGAAATATGTAAAGGGAAAGAAGTGTGCATAAGAAATATGTAAAGGGAAAGAAGTGTGCATAAGAAATATGTAAAGGGAAAGAAGTGTGCATAAGAAATATGTAAAGGGAAAGAAGTGTGCATAAGAAATATGTAAAGGGAAAGAAGTGTGCATAAGAAATATGTAAAGGGAAAGAAGTGTGCATAAGAAATATGTAAAGGGAAAGAAGTGTGCATAAGAAATATGTAAAGGGAAAGAAGTGTGCATAAGAAATATGTAAAGGGAAAGAAGTGTGCATAAGAAATATGTAAAGGGAAAGAAGTGTGCATAAGAAATATGTAAAGGGAAAGAAGTGTGCATAAGAAATATGTAAAGGGAAAGAAGTGTGCATAAGAAATATGTAAAGGGAAAGAAGTGTGCATAAGAAATATGTAAAGGGAAAGAAGTGTGCATAAGAAATATGTAAAGGGAAAGAAGTGTGCATAAGAAATATGTAAAGGGAAAGAAGTGTGCATAAGAAATATGTAAAGGGAAAGAAGTGTGCATAAGAAATATGTAAAGGGAAAGAAGTGTGCATAAGAAATATGTAAAGGGAAAGAAGTGTGCATAAGAAATATGTAAAGGGAAAGAAGTGTGCATAAGAAATATGTAAAGGGAAAGAAGTGTGCATAAGAAATATGTAAAGGGAAAGAAGTGTGCATAAGAAATATGTAAAGGGAAAGAAGTGTGCATAAGAAATATGTAAAGGGAAAGAAGTGTGCATAAGAAATATGTAAAGGGAAAGAAGTGTGCATAAGAAATATGTAAAGGGAAAGAAGTGTGCATAAGAAATATGTAAAGGGAAAGAAGTGTGCATAAGAAATATGTAAAGGGAAAGAAGTGTGCATAAGAAATATGTAAAGGGAAAGAAGTGTGCATAAGAAATATGTAAAGGGAAAGAAGTGTGCATAAGAAATATGTAAAGGGAAAGAAGTGTGCATAAGAAATATGTAAAGGGAAAGAAGTGTGCATAAGAAATATGTAAAGGGAAAGAAGTGTGCATAAGAAATATGTAAAGGGAAAGAAGTGTGCATAAGAAATATGTAAAGGGAAAGAAGTGTGCATAAGAAATATGTAAAGGGAAAGAAGTGTGCATAAGAAATATGTAAAGGGAAAGAAGTGTGCATAAGAAATATGTAAAGGGAAAGAAGTGTGCATAAGAAATATGTAAAGGGAAAGAAGTGTGCATAAGAAATATGTAAAGGGAAAGAAGTGTGCATAAGAAATATGTAAAGGGAAAGAAGTGTGCATAAGAAATATGTAAAGGGAAAGAAGTGTGCATAAGAAATATGTAAAGGGAAAGAAGTGTGCATAAGAAATATGTAAAGGGAAAGAAGTGTGCATAAGAAATATGTAAAGGGAAAGAAGTGTGCATAAGAAATATGTAAAGGGAAAGAAGTGTGCATAAGAAATATGTAAAGGGAAAGAAGTGTGCATAAGAAATATGTAAAGGGAAAGAAGTGTGCATAAGAAATATGTAAAGGGAAAGAAGTGTGCATAAGAAATATGTAAAGGGAAAGAAGTGTGCATAAGAAATATGTAAAGGGAAAGAAGTGTGCATAAGAAATATGTAAAGGGAAAGAAGTGTGCATAAGAAATATGTAAAGGGAAAGAAGTGTGCATAAGAAATATGTAAAGGGAAAGAAGTGTGCATAAGAAATATGTAAAGGGAAAGAAGTGTGCATAAGAAATATGTAAAGGGAAAGAAGTGTGCATAAGAAATATGTAAAGGGAAAGAAGTGTGCATAAGAAATATGTAAAGGGAAAGAAGTGTGCATAAGAAATATGTAAAGGGAAAGAAGTGTGCATAAGAAATATGTAAAGGGAAAGAAGTGTGCATAAGAAATATGTAAAGGGAAAGAAGTGTGCATAAGAAATATGTAAAGGGAAAGAAGTGTGCATAAGAAATATGTAAAGGGAAAGAAGTGTGCATAAGAAATATGTAAAGGGAAAGAAGTGTGCATAAGAAATATGTAAAGGGAAAGAAGTGTGCATAAGAAATATGTAAAGGGAAAGAAGTGTGCATAAGAAATATGTAAAGGGAAAGAAGTGTGCATAAGAAATATGTAAAGGGAAAGAAGTGTGCATAAGAAATATGTAAAGGGAAAGAAGTGTGCATAAGAAATATGTAAAGGGAAAGAAGTGTGCATAAGAAATATGTAAAGGGAAAGAAGTGTGCATAAGAAATATGTAAAGGGAAAGAAGTGTGCATAAGAAATATGTAAAGGGAAAGAAGTGTGCATAAGAAATATGTAAAGGGAAAGAAGTGTGCATAAGAAATATGTAAAGGGAAAGAAGTGTGCATAAGAAATATGTAAAGGGAAAGAAGTGTGCATAAGAAATATGTAAAGGGAAAGAAGTGTGCATAAGAAATATGTAAAGGGAAAGAAGTGTGCATAAGAAATATGTAAAGGGAAAGAAGTGTGCATAAGAAATATGTAAAGGGAAAGAAGTGTGCATAAGAAATATGTAAAGGGAAAGAAGTGTGCATAAGAAATATGTAAAGGGAAAGAAGTGTGCATAAGAAATATGTAAAGGGAAAGAAGTGTGCATAAGAAATATGTAAAGGGAAAGAAGTGTGCATAAGAAATATGTAAAGGGAAAGAAGTGTGCATAAGAAATATGTAAAGGGAAAGAAGTGTGCATAAGAAATATGTAAAGGGAAAGAAGTGTGCATAAGAAATATGTAAAGGGAAAGAAGTGTGCATAAGAAATATGTAAAGGGAAAGAAGTGTGCATAAGAAATATGTAAAGGGAAAGAAGTGTGCATAAGAAATATGTAAAGGGAAAGAAGTGTGCATAAGAAATATGTAAAGGGAAAGAAGTGTGCATAAGAAATATGTAAAGGGAAAGAAGTGTGCATAAGAAATATGTAAAGGGAAAGAAGTGTGCATAAGAAATATGTAAAGGGAAAGAAGTGTGCATAAGAAATATGTAAAGGGAAAGAAGTGTGCATAAGAAATATGTAAAGGGAAAGAAGTGTGCATAAGAAATATGTAAAGGGAAAGAAGTGTGCATAAGAAATATGTAAAGGGAAAGAAGTGTGCATAAGAAATATGTAAAGGGAAAGAAGTGTGCATAAGAAATATGTAAAGGGAAAGAAGTGTGCATAAGAAATATGTAAAGGGAAAGAAGTGTGCATAAGAAATATGTAAAGGGAAAGAAGTGTGCATAAGAAATATGTAAAGGGAAAGAAGTGTGCATAAGAAATATGTAAAGGGAAAGAAGTGTGCATAAGAAATATGTAAAGGGAAAGAAGTGTGCATAAGAAATATGTAAAGGGAAAGAAGTGTGCATAAGAAATATGTAAAGGGAAAGAAGTGTGCATAAGAAATATGTAAAGGGAAAGAAGTGTGCATAAGAAATATGTAAAGGGAAAGAAGTGTGCATAAGAAATATGTAAAGGGAAAGAAGATAGTGTGCATAAGAAATATGTAAAGGGAAAGAAGTGTGCATAAGAAATATGTAAAGGGAAAGAAGTGTGCATAAGAAATATGTAAAGGGAAAGAAGTGTGCATAAGAAATATGTAAAGGGAAAGAAGTGTGCATAAGAAATATGTAAAGGGAAAGAAGTGTGCATAAGAAATATGTAAAGGGAAAGAAGTGTGCATAAGAAATATGTAAAGGGAAAGAAGTGTGCATAAGAAATATGTAAAGGGAAAGAAGTGTGCATAAGAAATATGTAAAGGGAAAGAAGTGTGCATAAGAAATATGTAAAGGGAAAGAAGTGTGCATAAGAAATATGTAAAGGGAAAGAAGTGTGCATAAGAAATATGTAAAGGGAAAGAAGTGTGCATAAGAAATATGTAAAGGGAAAGAAGTGTGCATAAGAAATATGTAAAGGGAAAGAAGTGTGCATAAGAAATATGTAAAGGGAAAGAAGTGTGCATAAGAAATATGTAAAGGGAAAGAAGTGTGCATAAGAAATATGTAAAGGGAAAGAAGTGTGCATAAGAAATATGTAAAGGGAAAGAAGTGTGCATAAGAAATATGTAAAGGGAAAGAAGTGTGCATAAGAAATATGTAAAGGGAAAGAAGTGTGCATAAGAAATATGTAAAGGGAAAGAAGTGTGCATAAGAAATATGTAAAGGGAAAGAAGTGTGCATAAGAAATATGTAAAGGGAAAGAAGTGTGCATAAGAAATATGTAAAGGGAAAGAAGTGTGCATAAGAAATATGTAAAGGGAAAGAAGTGTGCATAAGAAATATGTAAAGGGAAAGAAGTGTGCAGAAATATGTAAAGGGAAATAAGTGTGCATAAGAAATATGTAAAGGGAAAGAAGTGTGCATAAGAAATATGTAAAGGGAAAGAAGTGTGCATAAGAAATATGTAAAGGGAAAGAAGTGTGCATAAGAAATATGTAAGGGAAAGAAGTGTGCATAAGAAATATGTAAAGGGAAAGAAGTGTGCATACGAAATATGTAAAGGGAAAGAAGTGTGCATAAGAAATATGTAAAGGGAAAGAAGTGTGCATAAGAAATATGTAAAGGGAAAGAAGTGTGCATAAGAAAAGAGTGATAAGAAATATGTAAGGGAAAGAAGTGTGCATAAGAAATATGTAAAGGGAAAGAAGTGTGCATAAGAAATATGTAAAGGGAAAGAAGTGTGCATAAGAAATATGTAAAGGGAAAGAAGTGTGCATAAGAAATATGTAAAGGGAAAGAAGTGTGCATAAGAAATATGTAAAGGGAAAGAAGTGTGCATAAGAAATATGTAAAGGGAAAGAAGTGTGCATAAGAAATATGTAAAGGGAAAGAAGTGTGCATAAGAAAGATGTAAAGGGAAAGAAGTGTGCATAAGAAATATGTAAAGGGAAAGAAGTGTGCATAAGAAATATGTAAAGGGAAAGAAGTGTGCATAAGAAAGATGTAAAGGGAAAGAAGTGTGCATAAGAAATATGTAAGAAGTGTGCATAAGAAATATGTAAAGGAAAGAAGTGTGCATAAGAAATATGTAAAGGGAAAGAAGTGTGCATAAGAAATATGTAAAGGGAAAGAAGTGTGCATAAGAAATATGTAAAGGGAAAGAAGTGTGCATAAGAAATATGTAAAGGGAAAGAAGTGTGCATACGAAATATGTAAAGGGAAAGAAGTGTGCATAAGAAATATGTAAAGGGAAAGAAGTGTGCATAAGAAATATGTAAAGGGAAAGAAGTGTGCATAAGAAATATGTAAAGGGAAAGAAGTGTGCATAAGAAATATGTAAAGGGAAAGAAGTGTGCATAAGAAATATGTAAAGGGAAAGAAGTGTGCATAAGAAATATGTAAAGGGAAAGAAGTGTGCATAAGAAATATGTAAAGGGAAAGAAGTGTGCATAAGAAATATGTAAAGGGAAAGAAGTGTGCATAAGAAATATGGTAAAGGGAGAAAGAAGTGTGCATAAGAAATATGTAAAGGGAAAGAAGTGTGCATAAGAAATATGTAAAGGGAAAGAAGTGTGCATAAGAAAATATGTAAAGGGAAAGAAGTGTGCATAAGAAATATGTAAAGGGAAAGAAGTGTACATAAGAAATATGTAAAGGGAAAGAAGTGTGCATAAGAAATATGTAAAGGGAAAGAAGTGTGCATAAGAAATATGTAAAGGGAAAGAAGTGTGCATAAGAAATATGTAAAGGGAAAGAAGTGTGCATAAGAAATATGTAAAGGGAAAGAAGTGTGCATAAGAAATATGTAAAGGGAAAGAAGTGTGCATAAGAAATATGTAAAGGGAAAGAAGTGTGCATACGAAATATGTAAAGGGAAAGAAGTGTGCATAAGAAATATGTAAAGGGAAAGAAGTGTGCATAAGAAATATGTAAAGGGAAAGAAGTGTGCATAAGAAATATGTAAAGGGAAAGAAGTGTGCATAAGAAATATGTAAAGGGAAAGAAGTGTGCATAAGAAATATGTAAAGGGAAAGAAGTGTGCATAAGAAATATGTAAAGGGAAAGAAGTGTGCATAAGAAATATGTAAAGGGAAAGAAGTGTGCATAAGAAATATGTAAAGGGAAAGAAGTGTGCATAAGAAATATGTAAAGGGAAAGAAGTGTGCATAAGAAATATGTAAAGGGAAAGAAGTGTGCATAAGAAATATGTAAAGGGAAAGAAGTGTGCATAAGAAAGATGTAAAGGGAAAGAAGTGTGCATAAGAAATATGTAAAGGGAAAGAAGTGTGCATAAGAAATATGTAAAGGGAAAGAAGTGTGCATAAGAAATATGTAAAGGGAAAGAAGTGTGCATAAGAAATATGTAAAGGGAAAGAAGTGTGCATAAGAAATATGTAAAGTGTGCATAAGAAATATGTAAAGGGAAAGAAGTGTGCATAAGAAATATGTAAAGGGAAAGAAGTGTGCATAAGAAATATGTAAAGGGAAAGAAGTGTGCATAAGAAATATGTAAAGGGAAAGAAGTGTGCATAAGAAATATGTAAAGGGAAAGAAGTGTGCATACGAAATATGTAAAGGGAAAGAAGTGTGCATAAGAAATATGTAAAGGGAAAGAAGTGTGCATAAGAAATATGTAAAGGGAAAGAAGTGTGCATAAGAAATATGTAAAGGGAAAGAAGTGTGCATAAGAAATATGTAAAGGGAAAGAAGTGTGCATAAGAAATATGTAAAGGGAAAGAAGTGTGCATAAGAAATATGTAAAGGGAAAGAAGTGTGCATAAGAAATATGTAAAGGGAAAGAAGTGTGCATAAGAAATATGTAAAGGGAAAGAAGTGTGCATAAGAAATATGTAAAGGGAAAGAAGTGTGCATAAGAAATATGTAAAGGGAAAGAAGTGTGCATAAGAAATATGTAAAGGGAAAGAAGTGTGCATAAGAAATATGTAAAGGGAAAGAAGTGTGCATAAGAAATATGTAAAGGGAAAGAAGTGTGCATAAGAAATATGTAAAGGGAAAGAAGTGTGCATAAGAAATATGTAAAGGGAAAGAAGTGTGCATAAGAAATATGTAAAGGGAAAGAAGTGTGCATAAGAAATATGTAAAGGGAAAGAAGTGTGCATAAGAAATATGTAAAGGGAAAGAAGTGTGCATAAGAAATATGTAAAGGGAAAGAAGTGTGCATAAGAAATATGTAAAGGGAAAGAAGTGTGCATAAGAAATATGTAAAGGGAAAGAAGTGTGCATACGAAATATGTAAAGGGAAAGAAGTGTGCATAAGAAATATGTAAAGGGAAAGAAGTGTGCATAAGAAATATGTAAAGGGAAAGAAGTGTGCATAAGAAATATGTAAAGGGAAAGAAGTGTGCATAAGAAATATGTAAAGGGAAAGAAGTGTGCATAAGAAATATGTAAAGGGAAAGAAGTGTGCATAAGAAATATGTAAAGGGAAAGAAGTGTGCATAAGAAATATGTAAAGGGAAAGAAGTGTGCATAAGAAATATGTAAAGGGAAAGAAGTGTGCATAAGAAATATGTAAAGGGAAAGAAGTGTGCATAAGAAATATGTAAAGGGAAAGAAGTGTGCATAAGAAATATGTAAAGGGAAAGAAGTGTGCATAAGAAATATGTAAAGGGAAAGAAGTGTGCATAAGAAATAAACACATGATGTGGGAACAAGCCCTCGAGTTAAATATGTAAAGGGAAAGAAGTGTGCATAAGAAATATGTAAAGGGAAAGAAGTGTGCATAAGAAATATGTAAAGGGAAAGAAGTGTGCATAAGAAATATGTAAAGGGAAAGAAGTGTGCATAAGAAATATGTAAAGGGAAAGAAGTGTGCATAAGAAATATGTAAAGGGAAAGAAGTGTGCATAAGAAATATGTAAAGGGAAAGAAGTGTGCATAAGAAATATGTAAAGGGAAAGAAGTGTGCATAAGAAATATGTAAAGGGAAAGAAGTGTGCATAAGAAATATGTAAAGGGAAAGAAGTGTGCATAAGAAATATGTGAAGGGAAAGAAGTGTGCTTAAGAAATAAACACATGATGTGGGAACAAGCCCTCGAGTTAAATTTGTAAAGGGAAAGAAGTGTGCATAATAAATATGTAAAGGGAAAGAAGTGTGCATAATAAATATGTAAAGGGAAAGAAGTGTGCATAATAAATATGTAAAGGGAAAGAAGTGTGCATAAGAAATATGTAAAGGGAAAGAAGTGTGCATAAGAAATATGTAAAGGGAAAGAAGTGTGCATAAGAAATATGTAAAGGGAAAGAAGTGTGCATAAGAAATATGTAAAGGGAAAGAAGTGTGCATAAGAAATATGTAAAGGGAAAGAAGTGTGCATAAGAAATATGTAAAGGGAAAGAAGTGTGCATAAGAAATATGTAAAGGGAAAGAAGTGTGCATAAGAAATATGTAAAGGGAAAGAAGTGTGCATAAGAAATAAACACATGATGTGGGAACAAGCCCTCGAGTTAAATATGTAAAGGGAAAGAAGTGTGCATAAGAAATATGTAAAGGGAAAGAAGTGTGCATAAGAAATATGTAAAGGGAAAGAAGTGTGCATAAGAAATATGTAAAGGGAAAGAAGTGTGCATAAGAAATATGTAAAGGGAAAGAAGTGTGCATAAGAAATATGTAAAGGGAAAGAAGTGTGCATAAGAAATATGTAAAGGGAAAGAAGTGTGCATAAGAAATATGTAAAGGGAAAGAAGTGTGCATAAGAAATATGTAAAGGGAAAGAAGTGTGCATAAGAAATATGTAAAGGGAAAGAAGTGTGCATAAGAAATATGTAAAGGGAAAGAAATGTGCATAAGAAATATGTAAAGGGAAAGAAGTGTGCATAAGAAATATGTAAAGGGAAAGAAGTGTGCATAAGAAATATGTAAAGGGAAAGAAGTGTGCATAAGAAATATGTAAAGGGAAAGAAGTGTGCATAAGAAATATGTAAAGGGAAAGAAGTGTGCATAAGAAATATGTAAAGGGAAAGAAGTGTGCATAAGAAATATGTAAAGGGAAAGAAGTGTGCAAAGAAATATGTAAAGGGAAAGAAGTGTGCATAAGAAATATGTAAAGGGAAAGAAGTGTGCATAAGAAATATGTAAAGGGAAAGAAGTGTGCATAAGAAATATGTAAAGGGAAAGAAGTGTGCATAAGAAATATGTAAAGGGAAAGAAGTGTGCATAAGAAATATGTAAAGGGAAAGAAGTGTGCATAAGAAATATGTAAAGGGAAAGAAGTGTGCATAAGAAATATGTAAAGGGAAAGAAGTGTGCATAAGAAATATGTAAAGGGAAAGAAGTGTGCATAAGAAATATGTAAAGGGAAAGAAGTGTGCATAAGAAATATGTAAAGGGAAAGAAGTGTGCATAAGAAATATGTAAAGGGAAAGAAGTGTGCATAAGAAATATGTAAAGGGAAAGAAGTGTGCATAAGAAATATGTAAAGGGAAAGAAGTGTGCATAAGAAATATGTAAAGGGAAAGAAGTGTGCATAAGAAATATGTAAAGGGAAAGAAGTGTGCATAAGAAATATGTAAAGGGAAAGAAGTGTGCATAAGAAATATGTAAAGGGAAAGAAGTGTGCATAAGAAATATGTAAAGGGAAAGAAGTGTGCATAAGAAATATGTAAAGGGAAAGAAGTGTGCATAAGAAATATGTAAAGGGAAAGAAGTGTGCATAAGAAATATGTAAAGTGAAAGAAGTGTGCATAAGAAATATGTAAAGGGAAAGAAGTGTGCATAATAAATATGTAAAGGGAAAGAAGTGTGCATAAGAAATATGTAAAGGGAAAGAAGTGTGCATAAGAAATATGTAAAGGGAAAGAAGTGTGCATAAGAAATTTGTAAAGGGAAAGAAGTGTGCATAAGAAATATGTAAAGGGAAAGAAGTGTGCATAAGAAATATGTAAAGGGAAAGAAGTGTGCATAAGAAATATGTAAAGGGAAAGAAGTGTGCATAAGAAATATGTAAAGGGAAAGAAGTGTGCATAAGAAATATGTAAAGGGAAAGAAGTGTGCATAAGAAATATGTAAAGGGAAAGAAGTGTGCATAAGAAATATGTAAAGGGAAAGAAGTGTGCATAAGAAATATGTAAAGGGAAAGAAGTGTGCATAAGAAATATGTAAAGGGAAAGAAGTGTGCATAAGAAATATGTAAAGGGAAAGAAGTGTGCATAAGAAATATGTAAAGGGAAAGAAGTGTGCATAAGAAATATGTAAAGGGAAAGAAGTGTGCATAAGAAATATGTAAAGGGAAAGAAGTGTGCATAAGAAATATGTAAAGGGAAAGAAGTGTGCATAAGAAATATGTAAAGGGAAAGAAGTGTGCATAAGAAATATGTAAAGGGAAAGAAGTGTGCATAAGAAATATGTAAAGGGAAAGAAGTGTGCATAAGAAATATGTAAAGGGAAAGAAGTGTGCATAAGAAATATGTAAAGGGAAAGAAGTGTGCATAAGAAATATGTAAAGGGAAAGAAGTGTGCATAAGAAATATGTAAAGGGAAAGAAGTGTGCATAAGAAATATGTAAAGGGAAAGAAGTGTGCATAAGAAATATGTAAAGGGAAAGAAGTGTGCATAAGAAATATGTAAAGGGAAAGAAGTGTGCATAAGAAATATGTAAAGGGAAAGAAGTGTGCATAAGAAATATGTAAAGGGAAAGAAGTGTGCATAAGAAATATGTAAAGGGAAAGAAGTGTGCATAAGAAATAAACACATGATGTGGGAACAAGCCCTCGAGTTAAATATGTAAAGGGAAAGAAGTGTGCATAAGAAATATGTAAAGGGAAAGAAGTGTGCATAAGAAATATGTAAAGGGAAAGAAGTGTGCATAAGAAATATGTAAAGGGAAAGAAGTGTGCATAAGAAATATGTAAAGGGAAAGAAGTGTGCATAAGAAATATGTAAAGGGAAAGAAGTGTGCATCAGAAATATGTAAAGAGAAAGAAGTGTGCATAAGAAATATGTAAAGGGAAAGAAGTGTGCATAAGAAATATGTAAAGGGAAAGAAGTGTGCATAAGAAATATGTAAAGGGAAAGAAGTGTGCATAAGAAATATGTAAAGGGAAAGAAGTGTGCATAAGAAATATGTAAAGGGAAAGAAGTGTGCATAAGAAATATGTAAAGGGAAAGAAGTGTGCATAAGAAATATGTAAAGGGAAAGAAGTGTGCATAAGAAATATGTAAAGGGAAAGAAGTGTGCATAAGAAATATGTAAAGGGAAAGAAGTGTGCATAAGAAATATGTAAAGGGAAAGAAGTGTGCATAAGAAATATGTAAAGGGAAAGAAGTGTGCATAAGAAATATGTAAAGGGAAAGAAGTGTGCATAAGAAATATGTAAAGGGAAAGAAGTGTGCATAAGAAATATGTAAAGGGAAAGAAGTGTGCATAAGAAATATGTAAAGGGAAAGAAGTGTGCATAAGAAATATGTAAAGGGAAAGAAGTGTGCATAAGAAATATGTAAAGGGAAAGAAGTGTGCATAAGAAATATGTAAAGGGAAAGAAGTGTGCATAAGAAATATGTAAAGGGAAAGAAGTGTGCATACGAAATATGTAAAGGGAAAGAAGTGTGCATAAGAAATATGTAAAGGGAAAGAAGTGTGCATAAGAAATATGTAAAGGGAAAGAAGTGTGCATACGAAATATGTAAAGGGAAAGAAGTGTGCATAAGAAATATGTAAAGGGAAAGAAGTGTGCATAAGAAATATGTAAAGGGAAAGAAGTGTGCATAAGAAATATGTAAAGGGAAAGAAGTGTGCATAAGAAATATGTAAAGGGAAAGAAGTGTGCATAAGAAATATGTAAAGGGAAAGAAGTGTGCATAAGAAATATGTAAAGTGAAAGAAGTGTGCATAAGAAATATGTAAAGGGAAAGAAGTGTGCATAATAAATATGTAAAGGGAAAGAAGTGTGCATAAGAAATATGTAAAGGGAAAGAAGTGTGCATAAGAAATGTGTAAAGGGAAAGAAGTGTGCATAAGAAATATGTAAAGGGAAAGAAGTGTGCATAAGAAATATGTAAAGGGAAAGAAGTGTGCATAAGAAATATGTAAAGGGAAAGAAGTGTGCATAAGAAATATGTAAAGGGAAAGAAGTGTGCATAAGAAATATGTAAAGGGAAATAGGTGTGCATAAGAAATATGTAAAGGGAAAGAAGTGTGCATAAGAAATATGTAAAGGGAAAGAAGTGTGCATAAGAAATATGTAAAGGGAAAGAAGTGTGCATAAGAAATAAACACATGATGTGGGAACAAGCCCTCGAGTTAAATATGTAAAGGGAAAGAAGTGTGCATAAGAAATATGTAAAGGGAAAGAAGTGTGCATAAGAAATATGTAAAGGGAAAGAAGTGTGCATAAGAAATATGTAAAGGGAAAGAAGTGTGCATAAGAAATATGTAAAGGGAAAGAAGTGTGCATAAGAAATATGTAAAGGGAAAGAAGTGTGCATCAGAAATATGTAAAGGGAAAGAAGTGTGCATAAGAAATATGTAAAGGGAAAGAAGTGTGCATAAGAAATATGTAAAGGGAAAGAAGTGTGCATAAGAAATATGTAAAGGGAAAGAAGTGTGCATAAGAAATATGTAAAGGGAAAGAAGTGTGCATAAGAAATATGTAAAGGGAAAGAAGTGTGCATAAGAAATATGTAAAGGGAAAGAAGTGTGCATAAGAAATATGTAAAGGGAAAGAAGTGTGCATAAGAAATATGTAAAGGGAAAGAAGTGTGCATAAGAAATATGTAAAGGGAAAGAAGTGTGCATAAGAAATATGTAAAGGGAAAGAAGTGTGCATAAGAAATATGTAAAGGGAAAGAAGTGTGCATAAGAAATATGTAAAGGGAAAGAAGTGTGCATAAGAAATATGTAAAGGGAAAGAAGTGTGCATAAGAAATATGTAAAGGGAAAGAAGTGTGCATAAGAAATATGTAAAGGGAAAGAAGTGTGCATAAGAAATATGTAAAGGGAAAGAAGTGTGCATAAGAAATATGTAAAGGGAAAGAAGTGTGCATAAGAAATATGTAAAGGGAAAGAAGTGTGCATAAGAAATATGTAAAGGGAAAGAAGTGTGCATAAGAAATATGTAAAGGGAAAGAAGTGTGCATAAGAAATATGTAAAGGGAAAGAAGTGTGCATAAGAAATATGTAAAGGGAAAGAAGTGTGCATAAGAAATATGTAAAGGGAAAGAAGTGTGCATAAGAAATATGTAAAGGGAAAGAAGTGTGCATAAGAAATATGTAAAGTGAAAGAAGTGTGCATAAGAAATATGTAAAGGGAAAGAAGTGTGCATAAGAAATATGTAAAGGGAAAGAAGTGTGCATAAGAAATATGTAAAGGGAAAGAAGTGTGCATAAGAAATATGTAAAGGGAAAGAAGTGTGCATAAGAAATAAACACATGATGTGGGAACAAGCCCTCGAGTTAAATATGTAAAGGGAAAGAAGTGTGCATAAGAAATATGTAAAGGGAAAGAAGTGTGCATAAGAAATATGTAAAGGGAAAGAAGTGTGCATAAGAAATATGTAAAGGGAAAGAAGTGTGCATAAGAAATATGTAAAGGGAAAGAAGTGTGCATAAGAAATATGTAAAGGGAAAGAAGTGTGCATCAGAAATATGTAAAGAGAAAGAAGTGTGCATAAGAAATATGTAAAGGGAAAGAAGTGTGCATAAGAAATATGTAAAGGGAAAGAAGTGTGCATAAGAAATATGTAAAGGGAAAGAAGTGTGCATAAGAAATATGTAAAGGGAAAGAAGTGTGCATAAGAAATATGTAAAGGGAAAGAAGTGTGCATAAGAAATATGTAAAGGGAAAGAAGTGTGCATAAGAAATATGTAAAGGGAAAGAAGTGTGCATAAGAAATATGTAAAGGGAAAGAAGTGTGCATAAGAAATATGTAAAGGGAAAGAAGTGTGCATAAGAAATATGTAAAGGGAAAGAAGTGTGCATAAGAAATATGTAAAGGGAAAGAAGTGTGCATAAGAAATATGTAAAGGGAAAGAAGTGTGCATAAGAAATATGTAAAGGGAAAGAAGTGTGCATAAGAAATATGTAAAGGGAAAGAAGTGTGCATAAGAAATATGTAAAGGGAAAGAAGTGTGCATAAGAAATATGTAAAGGGAAAGAAGTGTGCATAAGAAATATGTAAAGGGAAAGAAGTGTGCATAAGAAATATGTAAAGGGAAAGAAGTGTGCATAAGAAATATGTAAAGGGAAAGAAGTGTGCATACGAAATATGTAAAGGGAAAGAAGTGTGCATAAGAAATATGTAAAGGGAAAGAAGTGTGCATAAGAAATATGTAAAGGGAAAGAAGTGTGCATACGAAATATGTAAAGGGAAAGAAGTGTGCATAAGAAATATGTAAAGGGAAAGAAGTGTGCATAAGAAATATGTAAAGGGAAAGAAGTGTGCATAAGAAATATGTAAAGGGAAAGAAGTGTGCATAAGAAATATGTAAAGGGAAAGAAGTGTGCATAAGAAATATGTAAAGGGAAAGAAGTGTGCATAAGAAATATGTAAAGTGAAAGAAGTGTGCATAAGAAATATGTAAAGGGAAAGAAGTGTGCATAATAAATATGTAAAGGGAAAGAAGTGTGCATAAGAAATATGTAAAGGGAAAGAAGTGTGCATAAGAAATGTGTAAAGGGAAAGAAGTGTGCATAAGAAATATGTAAAGGGAAAGAAGTGTGCATAAGAAATATGTAAAGGGAAAGAAGTGTGCATAAGAAATATGTAAAGGGAAAGAAGTGTGCATAAGAAATATGTAAAGGGAAAGAAGTGTGCATAAGAAATATGTAAAGGGAAATAGGTGTGCATAAGAAATATGTAAAGGGAAAGAAGTGTGCATAAGAAATATGTAAAGGGAAAGAAGTGTGCATAAGAAATATGTAAAGGGAAAGAAGTGTGCATAAGAAATAAACACATGATGTGGGAACAAGCCCTCGAGTTAAATATGTAAAGGGAAAGAAGTGTGCATAAGAAATATGTAAAGGGAAAGAAGTGTGCATAAGAAATATGTAAAGGGAAAGAAGTGTGCATAAGAAATATGTAAAGGGAAAGAAGTGTGCATAAGAAATATGTAAAGGGAAAGAAGTGTGCATAAGAAATATGTAAAGGGAAAGAAGTGTGCATAAGAAATATGTAAAGGGAAAGAAGTGTGCATAAGAAAGATGTAAAGGGAAAGAAGTGTGCATAAGAAATATGTAAAGGGAAAGAAGTGTGCATAAGAAATATGTAAAGGGAAAGAAGTGTGCATAAGAAATATGTAAAGGGAAAGATGTGTGCATAAGAAATATGTAAAGGGAAAGAAGTGTGCATAAGAAATATGTAAAGTGTGCATAAGAAATATGTAAAGGGAAAGAAGTGTGCATAAGAAATATGTAAAGGGAAAGAAGTGTGCATAAGAAATATGTAAAGGGAAAGAAGTGTGCATAAGAAATATGTAAAGGGAAAGAAGTGTGCATAAGAAATATGTAAAGGGAAAGAAGTGTGCATAAGAAATATGTAAAGGGAAAGAAGTGTGCATAAGAAATATGTAAAGGGAAAGAAGTGTGCATACGAAATATGTAAAGGGAAAGAAGTGTGCATAAGAAATATGTAAAGGGAAAGAAGTGTGCATAAGAAATATGTAAAGGGAAAGAAGTGTGCATAAGAAATATGTAAAGGGAAAGAAGTGTGCATAAGAAATATGTAAAGGGAAAGAAGTGTGCAAAAGAAATATGTAAAGGGAAAGAAGTGTGCATAAGAAATATGTAAAGGGAAAGAAGTGTGCATAAGAAATATGTAAAGGGAAAGAAGTGTGCATAAGAAATATGTAAAGGGAAAGAAGTGTGCATAAGAAATATGTAAAGGGAAAGAAGTGTGCATAAGAAATATGTAAAGGGAAAGAAGTGTGCATAAGAAAGATGTAAAGGGAAAGAAGTGTGCATAAGAAATATGTAAAGGGAAAGAAGTGTGCATAAGAAATATGTAAAGGGAAAGAAGTGTGCATAAGAAAGATGTAAAGGGAAAGAAGTGTGCATAAGAAATATGTAAAGTGTGCATAAGAAATATGTAAAGGGAAAGAAGTGTGCATAAGAAATATGTAAAGGGAAAGAAGTGTGCATAAGAAATATGTAAAGGGAAAGAAGTGTGCATAAGAAATATGTAAAGGGAAAGAAGTGTGCATAAGAAATATGTAAAGGGAAAGAAGTGTGCATAAGAAATATGTAAAGGGAAAGAAGTGTACATAAGAAATATGTAAAGGGAAAGAAGTGTGCATAAGAAATATGTAAAGGGAAAGAAGTGTGCATAAGAAATATGTAAAGGGAAAGAAGTGTGCATACGAAATATGTAAAGGGAAAGAAGTGTGCATAAGAAATATGTAAAGGGAAAGAAGTGTGCATAAGAAATATGTAAAGGGAAAGAAGTGTGCATACGAAATATGTAAAGGGAAAGGAGTGTGCATAAGAAATATGTAAAGGGAAAGAAGTGTGCATAAGAAATATGTAAAGGGAAAGAAGTGTGCATAAGAAATATGTAAAGGGAAAGAAGTGTGCATAAGAAATATGTAAAGGGAAAGAAGTGTGCATAAGAAATATGTAAAGGGAAAGAAGTGTGCATAAGAAATATGTAAAGGGAAAGAAGTGTGCATAAGAAATATGTAAAGGGAAAGAAGTGTGCATAAGAAATATGTAAAGGGAAAGAAGTGTGCATAAGAAATATGTAAAGGGAAAGAAGTGTGCATAAGAAATATGTAAAGGGAAAGAAGTGTGCATAAGAAATATGTAAAGGGAAAGAAGTGTGCATAAGAAATATGTAAAGGGAAAGAAGTGTGCATAAGAAATATGTAAAGGGAAAGAAGTGTGCATAAGAAATATGTAAAGGGAAAGAAGTGTGCATAAGAAATATGTAAAGGGAAAGAAGTGTGCATAAGAAATATGTAAAGGGAAAGAAGTGTGCATAAGAAATATGTAAAGGGAAAGAAGTGTGCATAAGAAATATGTAAAGGGAAAGAAGTGTGCATAAGAAATATGTAAAGGGAAAGAAGTGTGCATAAGAAATATGTAAAGGGAAAGAAGTGTGCATAAGAAATATGTAAAGGGAAAGAAGTGTGCATAAGAAATATGTAAAGTGAAAGAAGTGTGCATAAGAAATATGTAAAGGGAAAGAAGTGTGCATAAGAAATATGTAAAGGGAAAGAAGTGTGCATAAGAAATATGTAAAGGGAAAGAAGTGTGCATAAGAAATATGTAAAGGGAAAGAAGTGTGCATACGAAATATGTAAAGGGAAAGAAGTGTGCATAAGAAATATGTAAAGGGAAAGAAGTGTGCATAAGAAATATGTAAAGGGAAAGAAGTGTGCATAAGAAATATGTAAAGGGAAAGAAGTGTGCATAAGAAATATGTAAAGGGAAAGAAGTGTGCATAAGAAATATGTAAAGGGAAAGAAGTGTGCATAAGAAATATGTAAAGGGAAAGAAGTGAGCATAAGAAATATGTAAAGGGAAAGAAGTGTGCATAAGAAATATGTAAAGGGAAAGAAGTGTGCATAAGAAATATGTAAAGGGAAAGAAGTGTGCATAAGAAAGATGTAAAGGGAAAGAAGTGTGCATAAGAAATATGTAAAGGGAAAGAAGTGTGCATAAGAAATATGTAAAGGGAAAGAAGTGTGCATAAGAAATATGTAAAGGGAAAGATGTGTGCATAAGAAATATGTAAAGGGAAAGAAGTGTGCATAAGAAATATGTAAAGTGTGCATAAGAAATATGTAAAGGGAAAGAAGTGTGCATAAGAAATATGTAAAGGGAAAGAAGTGTGCATAAGAAAAATGTAAAGGGAAAGAAGTGTGCATAAGAAATATGTAAAGGGAAAGAAGTGTGCATAAGAAATATGTAAAGGGAAAGAAGTGTGCATAAGAAATATGTAAAGGGAAAGAAGTGTGCATAAGAAATATGTAAAGGGAAAGAAGTGTGCATACGAAATATGTAAAGGGAAAGAAGTGTGCATAAGAAATATGTAAAGGGAAAGAAGTGTGCATAAGAAATATGTAAAGGGAAAGAAGTGTGCATAAGAAATATGTAAAGGGAAAGAAGTGTGCATAAGAAATATGTAAAGGGAAAGAAGTGTGCATAAGAAATATGTAAAGGGAAAGAAGTGTGCATAAGAAATATGTAAAGGGAAAGAAGTGTGCATAAGAAATATGTAAAGGGAAAGAAGTGTGCATAAGAAATATGTAAAGGGAAAGAAGTGTGCATAAGAAATATGTAAAGGGAAAGAAGTGTGCATAAGAAATATGTAAAGGGAAAGAAGTGTGCATAAGAAAGATGTAAAGGGAAAGAAGTGTGCATAAGAAATATGTAAAGGGAAAGAAGTGTGTATAAGAAATATGTAAAGGGAAAGAAGTGTGCATAAGAAAGATGTAAAGGGAAAGAAGTGTGCATAAGAAATATGTAAAGTGTGCATAAGAAATATGTAAAGGGAAAGAAGTGTGCATAAGAAATATGTAAAGGGAAAGAAGTGTGCATAAGAAATATGTAAAGGGAAAGAAGTGTGCATAAGAAATATGTAAAGGGAAAGAAGTGTGCATAAGAAATATGTAAAGGGAAAGAAGTGTGCATAAGAAATATGTAAAGGGAAAGAAGTGTGCATAAGAAATATGTAAAGGGAAAGAAGTGTGCATACGAAATATGTAAAGGGAAAGAAGTGTGCATAAGAAATATGTAAAGGGAAAGAAGTGTGCATAAGAAATATGTAAAGGGAAAGAAGTGTGCATACGAAATATGTAAAGGGAAAGGAGTGTGCATAAGAAATATGTAAAGGGAAAGAAGTGTGCATAAGAAATATGTAAAGGGAAAGAAGTGTGCATAAGAAATATGTAAAGGGAAAGAAGTGTGCATAAGAAATATGTAAAAGGAAAGAAGTGTGCATAAGAAATATGTAAAGGGAAAGAAGTGTGCATAAGAAATATGTAAAGGGAAAGAAGTGTGCATAAGAAATATGTAAAGGGAAAGAAGTGTGCATAAGAAATATGTAAAGGGAAAGAAGTGTGCATAAGAAATATGTAAAGGGAAAGAAGTGTGCATAAGAAATATGTAAAGGGAAAGAAGTGTGCATAAGAAATATGTAAAGGGAAAGAAGTGTGCATAAGAAATATGTAAAGGGAAAGAAGTGTGCATAAGAAATATGTAAAGGGAAAGAAGTGTGCATAAGAAATATGTAAAGTGAAAGAAGTGTGCATAAGAAATATGTAAAGGGAAAGAAGTGTGCATAAGAAATATGTAAAGGGAAAGAAGTGTGCATAAGAAATATGTAAAGGGAAAGAAGTGTGCATAAGAAATATGTAAAGGGAAAGAAGTGTGCATACGAAATATGTAAAGGGAAAGAAGTGTGCATAAGAAATATGTAAAGGGAAAGAAGTGTGCATAAGAAATATGTAAAGGGAAAGAAGTGTGCATAAGAAATATGTAAAGGGAAAGAAGTGTGCATAAGAAATATGTAAAGGGAAAGAAGTGTGCATAAGAAATATGTAAAGGGAAAGAAGTGTGCATAAGAAATATGTAAAGGGAAAGAAGTGTGCATAAGAAATATGTAAAGGGAAAGAAGTGTGCATAAGAAATATGTAAAGGGAAAGAAGTGTGCATAAGAAATATGTAAAGGGAAAGAAGTGTGCATAAGAAATATGTAAAGGGAAAGAAGTGTGCATAAGAAAGATGTAAAGGGAAAGAAGTGTGCATAAGAAATATGTAAAGGGAAAGAAGTGTGCATAAGAAATATGTAAAGGGAAAGAAGTGTGCATAAGAAATATGTAAAGGGAAAGATGTGTGCATAAGAAATATGTAAAGGGAAAGAAGTGTGCATAAGAAATATGTAAAGTGTGCATAAGAAATATGTAAAGGGAAAGAAGTGTGCATAAGAAATATGTAAAGGGAAAGAAGTGTGCATAAGAAATATGTAAAGGGAAAGAAGTGTGCATAAGAAATATGTAAAGGGAAAGAAGTGTGCATAAGAAATATGTAAAGGGAAAGAAGTGTGCATAATAAATATGTAAAGGGAAAGAAGTGTGCATAAGAAATATGTAAAGGGAAAGAAGTGTGCATACGAAATATGTAAAGGGAAAGAAGTGTGCATAAGAAATATGTAAAGGGAAAGAAGTGTGCATAAGAAATATGTAAAGGGAAAGAAGTGTGCATAAGAAATATGTAAAGGGAAAGAAGTGTGCATAAGAAATATGTAAAGGGAAAGAAGTGTGCATAAGAAATATGTAAAGGGAAAGAAGTGTGCATAAGAAATATGTAAAGGGAAAGAAGTGTGCATAAGAAATATGTAAAGGGAAAGAAGTGTGCATAAGAAATATGTAAAGGGAAAGAAGTGTGCATAAGAAATATGTAAAGGGAAAGAAGTGTGCATAAGAAATATGTAAAGGGAAAGAAGTGTGCATAAGAAATATGTAAAGGGAAAGAAGTGTGCATAAGAAATATGTAAAGGGAAAGAAGTGTGCATAAGAAATATGTAAAGGGAAAGAAGTGTGCATAAGAAATATGTAAAGGGAAAGAAGTGTGCATACGAAATATGTAAAGGGAAAGAAGTGTGCATAAGAAATATGTAAAGGGAAAGAAGTGTGCATAAGAAATATGTAAAGGGAAAGAAGTGTGCATAAGAAATATGTAAAGGGAAAGAAGTGTGCATAAGAAATATGTAAAGGGAAAGAAGTGTGCATAAGAAATATGTAAAGGGAAAGAAGTGTGCATAAGAAATATGTAAAGGGAAAGAAGTGTGCATACGAAATATGTAAAGGGAAAGAAGTGTGCATACGAAATATGTAAAGGGAAAGAAGTGTGCATACGAAATATGTAAAGGGAAAGAAGTGTGCATAAGAAATATGTAAAGGGAAAGAAGTGTGCATAAGAAATATGTAAAGGGAAAGAAGTGTGCATAAGAAATATGTAAAGGGAAAGAAGTGTGCATAAGAAATATGTAAAGGGAAAGAAGTGTGCATAAGAAATATGTAAAGGGAAAGAAGTGTGCATAAGAAATATGTAAAGGGAAAGAAGTGTGCATAAGAAATATGTAAAGGGAAAGAAGTGTGCATAAGAAATATGTAAAGGGAAAGAAGTGTGCATAAGAAATATGTAAAGGGAAAGAAGTGTGCATAAGAAATATGTAAAGGGAAAGAAGTGTGCATAAGAAATATGTAAAGGGAAAGAAGTGTGCATAAGAAATATGTAAAGTGTGCATAAGAAATATGTAAAGGGAAAGAAGTGTGCATAAGAAATATGTAAAGGGAAAGAAGTGTGCATAAGAAATATGTAAAGGGAAAGAAGTGTGCATAAGAAATATGTAAAGGGAAAGAAGTGTGCATAAGAAATATGTAAAGGGAAAGAAGTGTGCATAAGAAATATGTAAAGGGAAAGAAGTGTGCATAAGAAATATGTAAAGGGAAAGAAGTGTGCATAAGAAATATGTAAAGGGAAAGAAGTGTGCATAAGAAATATGTAAAGGGAAAGAAGTGTGCATAAGAAAGATGTAAAGGGAAAGAAGTGTGCATAAGAAATATGTAAAGGGAAAGAAGTGTGCATAAGAAATATGTAAAGGGAAAGAAGTGTGCATAAGAAAGATGTAAAGGGAAAGAAGTGTGCATAAGAAATATGTAAAGTGTGCATAAGAAATATGTAAAGGGAAAGAAGTGTGCATAAGAAATATGTAAAGGGAAAGAAGTGTGCATAAGAAATATGTAAAGGGAAAGAAGTGTGCATAAGAAATATGTAAAGGGAAAGAAGTGTGCATAAGAAATATGTAAAGGGAAAGAAGTGTGCATACGAAATATGTAAAGGGAAAGAAGTGTGCATAAGAAATATGTAAAGGGAAAGAAGTGTGCATAAGAAATATGTAAAGGGAAAGAAGTGTGCATAAGAAATATGTAAAGGGAAAGAAGTGTGCATAAGAAATATGTAAAGGGAAAGAAGTGTGCATAAGAAATATGTAAAGGGAAAGAAGTGTGCATAAGAAATATGTAAAGGGAAAGAAGTGTGCATAAGAAATATGTAAAGGGAAAGAAGTGTGCATAAGAAATATGTAAAGGAAAGAAGTGTGCATAAGAAATATGTAAAGGGAAAGAAGTGTGCATAAGAAAGATGTAAAGGGAAAGAAGTGTGCATAAGAAATATGTAAAGGGAAAGAAGTGTGCATAAGAAATATGTAAAGGGAAAGAAGTGTGCATAAGAAAGATGTAAAGGGAAAGAAGTGTGCATAAGAAATATGTAAAGTGTGCATAAGAAATATGTAAAGGGAAAGAAGTGTGCATAAGAAATATGTAAAGGGAAAGAAGTGTGCATAAGAAATATGTAAAGGGAAAGAAGTGTGCATAAGAAATATGTAAAGGGAAAGAAGTGTGCATTAGAAATATGTAAAGGGAAAGAAGTGTGCATACGAAATATGTAAAGGGAAAGAAGTGTGCATACGAAATATGTAAAGGGAAAGAAGTGTGCATAAGAAATATGTAAAGGGAAAGAAGTGTGCATAAGAAATATGTAAAGGGAAAGAAGTGTGCATAAGAAATATGTAAAGGGAAAGAAGTGTGCATAAGAAATATGTAAAGGGAAAGAAGTGTGCATAAGAAATATGTAAAGGGAAAGAAGTGTGCATAAGAATATGTAAAGGGAAAGAAGTGTGCATAAGAAATATGTAAAGGGAAAGAAGTGTGCATAAGAAATATGTAAGGGAAAGAAGTGTGCATAAGAAATATGTAAAGTGTGCATAAGAAATATGTAAAGGGAAAGAAGTGTGCATAAGAATATGTAAAGGGAAAGAAGTGTGCATAAGAAATATGTAAAGGGAAAGAAGTGTGCATAAGAAATATGTAAAGGGAAAGAAGTGTGCATAAGAAATATGTAAAGGGAAAGAAGTGTGCATAAGAAATATGTAAAGGGAAAGAAGTGTGCATAAGAAATATGTAAAGGGAAAGAAGTGTGCATAAGAAATATGTAAAGGGAAAGAAGTGTGCATAAGAAATATGTAAAGGGAAAGAAGTGTGCATAAGAAAGATGTAAGGGAAAGAAGTGTGCATAAGAAATATGTAAAGGGAAAGAAGTGTGCATAAGAAATATGTAAAGGGAAAGAAGTGTGCATAAGAAAGATGTAAAGGGAAGAAGTGTGCATAAGAAATATGTAAAGTGTGCATAAGAAATATGTAAAGGGAAAGAAGTGTGCATAAGAAATATGTAAAGGGAAAGAAGTGTGCATAAGAAATATGTAAAGGAAAGAAGTGTGCATAAGAAATATGTAAAGGGAAAGAAGTGTGCATAAGAAATATGTAAAGGGAAAGAAGTGTGCATACGAAATATGTAAAGGGAAAGAAGTGTGCATAAGAAATATGTAAAGGGAAAGAAGTGTGCATAAGAAATATGTAAAGGGAAAGAAGTGTGCATAAGAAATATGTAAAGGGAAAGAAGTGTGCATAAGAAATATGTAAAGGGAAAGAAGTGTGCATAAGAAATATGTAAAGGGAAAGAAGTGTGCATAAGAAATATGTAAAGGGAAGAAGTGTGCATAAGAAATATGTAAAGGGAAAGAAGTGTGCATAAGAAATATGTAAAGGGAAAGAAGTGTGCATAAGAAATATGTAAAGGGAAAGAAGTGTGCATAAGAAATATGTAAAGGGAAAGAAGTGTGCATAAGAAATATGTAAAGGGAAAGAAGTGTGCATAAGAAATATGTAAAGGGAAAGAAGTGTGCATAAGAAAGATGTAAAGGGAAAGAAGTGTGCATAAGAAATATGTAAAGTGTGCATAAGAAATATGTAAAGGGAAAGAAGTGTGCATAAGAAATATGTAAAGGGAAAGAAGTGTGCATAAGAAATATGTAAAGGGAAAGAAGTGTGCATAAGAAATATGTAAAGGAAAGAAGTGTGCATAAGAAATATGTAAGGGAAAGAAGTGTGCATACGAAATATGTAAAGGGAAAGAAGTGTGCATAAGAAATATGTAAGGGAAAGAAGTGTGCATAAGAAATATGTAAAGGGAAAGAAGTGTGCATAAGAAATATGTAAAGGGAAAGAAGTGTGCATAAGAAATATGTAAAGGGAAAGAAGTGTGCATAAGAAATATGTAAAGGGAAAGAAGTGTGCATAAGAAATATGTAAAGGGAAAGAAGTGTGCATAAGAAATATGTAAAGGGAAAGAAGTGTGCATAAGAAATATGTAAAGGGAAAGAAGTGTGCATAAGAAATATGTAAAGGGAAAGAAGTGTGCATAAGAAATATGTAAAGGGAAAGAAGTGTGCATAAGAAATATGTAAAGGGAAAGAAGTGTGCATAAGAAATATGTAAAGGGAAAGAAGTGTGCATAAGAAATATGTAAAGGGAAAGAAGTGTGCATAAGAAATATGTAAAGGGAAAGAAGTGTGCATAAGAAATATGTAAAGGGAAAGAAGTGTGCATAAGAAATATGTAAAGGGAAAGAAGTGTGCATAAGAAATATGTAAAGGGAAAGAAGTGTGCATAAGAAATATGTAAAGGGAAAGAAGTGTGCATAAGAAATATGTAAAGGGAAAGAAGTGTGCATAAGAAATATGTAAAGGGAAAGAAGTGTGCATAAGAAATATGTAAAGGGAAAGAAGTGTGCATAAGAAATATGTAAAGGGAAAGAAGTGTGCATAAGAAATATGTAAAGGGAAAGAAGTGTGCATAAGAAATATGTAAAGGGAAAGAAGTGTGCATAAGAAATATGTAAAGGGAAAGAAGTGTGCATAAGAAATATGTAAAGGGAAAGAAGTGTGCATAAGAAATATGTAAAGGGAAAGAAGTGTGCATAAGAAATATGTAAAGGGAAAGAAGTGTGCATAAGAAATATGTAAAGGGAAAGAAGTGTGCATAAGAAATATGTAAAGGGAAAGAAGTGTGCATAAGAAATATGTAAAGGGAAAGAAGTGTGCATAAGAAATATGTAAAGGGAAAGAAGTGTGCATAAGAAATATGTAAAGGGAAAGAAGTGTGCATAAGAAATATGTAAAGGGAAAGAAGTGTGCATAAGAAATATGTAAAGGGAAAGAAGTGTGCATAAGAAATATGTAAAGGGAAAGAAGTGTGCATAAGAAATATGTAAAGGGAAAGAAGTGTGCATAAGAAATATGTAAAGGGAAAGAAGTGTGCATAAGAAATATGTAAAGGGAAAGAAGTGTGCATAAGAAATATGTAAAGGGAAAGAAGTGTGCATAAGAAATATGTAAAGGGAAAGAAGTGTGCATAAGAAATATGTAAAGGGAAAGAAGTGTGCATAAGAAATATGTAAAGGGAAAGAAGTGTGCATAAGAAATATGTAAAGGGAAAGAAGTGTGCATAAGAAATATGTAAAGGGAAAGAAGTGTGCATAAGAAATATGTAAAGGGAAAGAAGTGTGCATAAGAAATATGTAAAGGGAAAGAAGTGTGCATAAGAAATATGTAAAGGGAAAGAAGTGTGCATAAGAAATATGTAAAGGGAAAGAAGTGTGCATAAGAAATATGTAAAGGGAAAGAAGTGTGCATAAGAAATATGTAAAGGGAAAGAAGTGTGCATAAGAAATATGTAAAGGGAAAGAAGTGTGCATAAGAAATATGTAAAGGGAAAGAAGTGTGCATAAGAAATATGTAAAGGGAAAGAAGTGTGCATAAGAAATATGTAAAGGGAAAGAAGTGTGCATAAGAAATATGTAAAGGGAAAGAAGTGTGCATAAGAAATATGTAAAGGGAAAGAAGTGTGCATAAGAAATATGTAAAGGGAAAGAAGTGTGCATAAGAAATATGTAAAGGGAAAGAAGTGTGCATAAGAAATATGTAAAGGGAAAGAAGTGTGCATAAGAAATATGTAAAGGGAAAGAAGTGTGCATAAGAAATATGTAAAGGGAAAGAAGTGTGCATAAGAAATATGTAAAGGGAAAGAAGTGTGCATAAGAAATATGTAAAGGGAAAGAAGTGTGCATAAGAAATATGTAAAGGGAAAGAAGTGTGCATAAGAAATATGTAAAGGGAAAGAAGTGTGCATAAGAAATATGTAAAGGGAAAGAAGTGTGCATAAGAAATATGTAAAGGGAAAGAAGTGTGCATAAGAAATATGTAAAGGGAAAGAAGTGTGCATAAGAAATATGTAAAGGGAAAGAAGTGTGCATAAGAAATATGTAAAGGGAAAGAAGTGTGCATTAATAAGAAGAGTATGTAAAGGGAAAGAAGTGTGCATAAGAAATATGTAAAGGGAAAGAAGTGTGCATAAGAAATATGTAAAGGGAAAGAAGTGTGCATAAGAAATATGTAAAGGGAAAGAAGTGTGCATAAGAAATATGTAAAGGGAAAGAAGTGTGCATAAGAAATATGTAAAGGGAAAGAAGTGTGCATAAGAAATATGTAAAGGGAAAGAAGTGTGCATAAGAAATATGTAAAGGGAAAGAAGTGTGCATAAGAAATATGTAAAGGGAAAGAAGTGTGCATAAGAAATATGTAAAGGGAAAGAAGTGTGCATAAGAAATTATGTAAAGGGAAAGAAGTGTGCATAAGAAATATGTAAAGGGAAAGAAGTGTGCATAAGAAATATGTAAAGGGAAAGAAGTGTGCATAAGAAATATGTAAAGGGAAAGAAGTGTGCATAAGAAATATGTAAAGGGAAAGAAGTGTGCATAAGAAATATGTAAAGGGAAAGAAGTGTGCATAAGAAATATGTAAAGGGAAAGAAGTGTGCATAAGAAATATGTAAAGGGAAAGAAGTGTGCATAAGAAATATGTAAAGGGAAAGAAGTGTGCATAAGAAATATGTAAAGGGAAAGAAGTGTGCATAAGAAATATGTAAAGGGAAAGAAGTGTGCATAAGAAATATGTAAAGGGAAAGAAGTGTGCATAAGAAATATGTAAAGGGAAAGAAGTGTGCATAAGAAATATGTAAAGGGAAAGAAGTGTGCATAAGAAATATGTAAAGGGAAAGAAGTGTGCATAAGAAATATGTAAAGGGAAAGAAGTGTGCATAAGAAATATGTAAAGGGAAAGAAGTGTGCATAAGAAATATGTAAAGGGAAAGAAGTGTGCATAAGAAATATGTAAAGGGAAAGAAGTGTGCATAAGAAATATGTAAAGGGAAAGAAGTGTGCATAAGAAATATGTAAAGGGAAAGAAGTGTGCATAAGAAATATGTAAAGGGAAAGAAGTGTGCATAAGAAATATGTAAAGGGAAAGAAGTGTGCATAAGAAATATGTAAAGGGAAAGAAGTGTGCATAAGAAATATGTAAAGGGAAAGAAGTGTGCATAAGAAATATGTAAAGGGAAAGAAGTGTGCATAAGAAATATGTAAAGGGAAAGAAGTGTAAAGGGAAAGAAGTGTGCATAAGAAATATGTAAAGGGAAAGAAGTGTGCATAAGAAATATGTAAAGGGAAAGAAGTGTGCATAAGAAATATGTAAAGGGAAAGAAGTGTGCATAAGAAATATGTAAAGGGAAAGAAGTGTGCATAAGAAATATGTAAAGGGAAAGAAGTGTGCATAAGAAATATGTAAAGGGAAAGAAGTGTGCATAAGAAATATGTAAAGGGAAAGAAGTGTGCATAAGAAATATGTAAAGGGAAAGAAGTGTGCATAAGAAATATGTAAAGGGAAAGAAGTGTGCATAAGAAATATGTAAAGGGAAAGAAGTGTGCATAAGAAATATGTAAAGGGAAAGAAGTGTGCATAAGAAATATGTAAAGGGAAAGAAGTGTGCATAAGAAATATGTAAAGGGAAAGAAGTGTGCATAAGAAATATGTAAAGGGAAAGAAGTGTGCATAAGAAATATGTAAAGGGAAAGAAGTGTGCATAAGAAAGAAGTGTGCATAAGAAATATGTAAAGGGAAAGAAGTGTGCATAAGAAATATGTAAAGGGAAAGAAGTGTGCATAAGAAATATGTAAAGGGAAAGAAGTGTGCATAAGAAATATGTAAAGGGAAAGAAGTGTGCATAAGAAATATGTAAAGGGAAAGAAGTGTGCATAAGAAATATGTAAAGGGAAAGAAGTGTGCATAAGAAATATGTAAAGGGAAAGAAGTGTGCATAAGAAATATGTAAAGGGAAAGAAGTGTGCATAAGAAATATGTAAAGGGAAAGAAGTGTGCATAAGAAATATGTAAAGGGAAAGAAGTGCATCAGAAATATGTAAAGGGAAAGAAGTGTGCATAAGAAATATGTAAAGGGAAAGAAGTGTGCATAAGAAATATGTAAAGGGAAAGAAGTGTGCATAAGAAATATGTAAAGGGAAAGAAGTGTGCATAAGAAATATGTAAAGGGAAAGAAGTGTGCATAAGAAATATGTAAAGGGAAAGAAGTGTGCATAAGAAATATGTAAAGGGAAAGAAGTGTGCATAAGAAATATGTAAAGGGAAAGAAGTGTGCATAAGAAATATGTAAAGGGAAAGAAGTGTGCATAAGAAATATGTAAAGGGAAAGAAGTGTGCATAAGAAATATGTAAAGGGAAAGAAGTGTGCATAAGAAATATGTAAAGGGAAAGAAGTGTGCATAAGAAATATGTAAAGGGAAAGAAGTGTGCATAAGAAATATGTAAAGGGAAAGAAGTGTGCATAAGAAATATGTAAAGGGAAAGAAGTGTGCATAAGAAATATGTAAAGGGAAAGAAGTGTGCATAAGAAATATGTAAAGGGAAAGAAGTGTGCATAAGAAATATGTAAAGGGAAAGAAGTGTGCATAAGAAATATGTAAAGGGAAAGAAGTGTGCATAAGAAATATGTAAAGGGAAAGAAGTGTGCATAAGAAATATGTAAAGGGAAAGAAGTGTGCATAAGAAATATGTAAAGGGAAAGAAGTGTGCATAAGAAATATGTAAAGGGAAAGAAGTGTGCATAAGAAATATGTAAAGGGAAAGAAGTGTGCATAAGAAATATGTAAAGGGAAAGAAGTGTGCATAAGAAATATGTAAAGGGAAAGAAGTGTGCATAAGAAATATGTAAAGGGAAAGAAGTGTGCATAAGAAATATGTAAAGGGAAAGAAGTGTGCATAAGAAATATGTAAAGGGAAAGAAGTGTGCATAAGAAATATGTAAAGGGAAAGAAGTGTGCATAAGAAATATGTAAAGGGAAAGAAGTGTGCATAAGAAATATGTAAAGGGAAAGAAGTGTGCATAAGAAATATGTAAAGGGAAAGAAGTGTGCATAAGAAATATGTAAAGGGAAAGAAGTGTGCATAAGAAATATGTAAAGGGAAAGAAGTGTGCATAAGAAATATGTAAAGGGAAAGAAGTGTGCATAAGAAATATGTAAAGGGAAAGAAGTGTGCATAAGAAATATGTAAAGGGAAAGAAGTGTGCATAAGAAATATGTAAAGGGAAAGAAGTGTGCATAAGAAATATGTAAAGGGAAAGAAGTGTGCATAAGAAATATGTAAAGGGAAAGAAGTGTGCATAAGAAATATGTAAAGGGAAAGAAGTGTGCATAAGAAATATGTAAAGGGAAAGAAGTGTGCATAAGAAATATGTAAAGGGAAAGAAGTGTGCATAAGAAATATGTAAAGGGAAAGAAGTGTGCATAAGAAATATGTAAAGGGAAAGAAGTGTGCATAAGAAATATGTAAAGGGAAAGAAGTGTGCATAAGAAATATGTAAAGGGAAAGAAGTGTGCATAAGAAATATGTAAAGGGAAAGAAGTGTGCATAAGAAATATGTAAAGGGAAAGAAGTGTGCATAAGAAATATGTAAAGGGAAAGAAGTGTGCATAAGAAATATGTAAAGGGAAAGAAGTGTGCATAAGAAATATGTAAAGGGAAAGAAGTGTGCATAAGAAATATGTAAAGGGAAAGAAGTGTGCATAAGAAATATGTAAAGGGAAAGAAGTGTGCATAAGAAATATGTAAAGGGAAAGAAGTGTGCATAAGAAATATGTAAAGGGAAAGAAGTGTGCATAAGAAATATGTAAAGGGAAAGAAGTGTGCATAAGAAATATGTAAAGGGAAAGAAGTGTGCATAAGAAATATGTAAAGGGAAAGAAGTGTGCATAAGAAATATGTAAAGGGAAAGAAGTGTGCATAAGAAATATGTAAAGGGAAAGAAGTGTGCATAAGAAATATGTAAAGGGAAAGAAGTGTGCATAAGAAATATGTAAAGGGAAAGAAGTGTGCATAAGAAATATGTAAAGGGAAAGAAGTGTGCATAAGAAATATGTAAAGGGAAAGAAGTGTGCATAAGAAATATGTAAAGGGAAAGAAGTGTGCATAAGAAATATGTAAAGGGAAAGAAGTGTGCATAAGAAATATGTAAAGGGAAAGAAGTGTGCATAAGAAATATGTAAAGGGAAAGAAGTGTGCATAAGAAATATGTAAAGGGAAAGAAGTGTGCATAAGAAATATGTAAAGGGAAAGAAGTGTGCATAAGAAATATGTAAAGGGAAAGAAGTGTGCATAAGAAATATGTAAAGGGAAAGAAGTGTGCATAAGAAATATGTAAAGGGAAAGAAGTGTGCATAAGAAATATGTAAAGGGAAAGAAGTGTGCATAAGAAATATGTAAAGGGAAAGAAGTGTGCATAAGAAATATGTAAAGGGAAAGAAGTGTGCATAAGAAATATGTAAAGGGAAAGAAGTGTGCATAAGAAATATGTAAAGGGAAAGAAGTGTGCATAAGAAATATGTAAAGGGAAAGAAGTGTGCATAAGAAATATGTAAAGGGAAAGAAGTGTGCATAAGAAATATGTAAAGGGAAAGAAGTGTGCATAAGAAATATGTAAAGGGAAAGAAGTGTGCATAAGAAATATGTAAAGGGAAAGAAGTGTGCATAAGAAATATGTAAAGGGAAAGAAGTGTGCATAAGAAATATGTAAAGGGAAAGAAGTGTGCATAAGAAATATGTAAAGGGAAAGAAGTGTGCATAAGAAATATGTAAAGGGAAAGAAGTGTGCATAAGAAATATGTAAAGGGAAAGAAGTGTGCACATAAGAAATATGTAAAGGGAAAGAAGTGTGCATAAGAAATATGTAAAGGGAAAGAAGTGTGCATAAGAAATATGTAAAGGGAAAGAAGTGTGCATAAGAAATATGTAAAGGGAAAGAAGTGTGCATAAGAAATATGTAAAGGGAAAGAAGTGTGCATAAGAAATATGTAAAGGGAAAGAAGTGTGCATAAGAAATATGTAAAGGGAAAGAAGTGTGCATAAGAAATATGTAAAGGGAAAGAAGTGTGCATAAGAAATATGTAAAGGGAAAGAAGTGTGCATAAGAAATATGTAAAGGGAAAGAAGTGTGCATAAGAAATATGTAAAGGGAAAGAAGTGTGCATAAGAAATATGTAAAGGGAAAGAAGTGTGCATAAGAAATATGTAAAGGGAAAGAAGTGTGCATAAGAAATATGTAAAGGGAAAGAAGTGTGCATAAGAAATATGTAAAGGGAAAGAAGTGTGCATAAGAAATATGTAAAGGGAAAGAAGTGTGCATAAGAAATATGTAAAGGGAAAGAAGTGTGCATAAGAAATATGTAAAGGGAAAGAAGTGTGCATAAGAAATATGTAAAGGGAAAGAAGTGTGCATAAGAAATATGTAAAGGGAAAGAAGTGTGCATAAGAAATATGTAAAGGGAAAGAAGTGTGCATAAGAAATATGTAAAGGGAAAGAAGTGTGCATAAGAAATATGTAAAGGGAAAGAAGTGTGCATAAGAAATATGTAAAGGGAAAGAAGTGTGCATAAGAAATATGTAAAGGGAAAGAAGTGTGCATAAGAAATATGTAAAGGGAAAGAAGTGTGCATAAGAAATATGTAAAGGGAAAGAAGTGTGCATAAGAAATATGTAAAGGGAAAGAAGTGTGCATAAGAAATATGTAAAGGGAAAGAAGTGTGCATAAGAAATATGTAAAGGGAAAGAAGTGTGCATAAGAAATATGTAAAGGGAAAGAAGTGTGCATAAGAAATATGTAAAGGGAAAGAAGTGTGCATAAGAAATATGTAAAGGGAAAGAAGTGTGCATAAGAAATATGTAAAGGGAAAGAAGTGTGCATAAGAAATATGTAAAGGGAAAGAAGTGTGCATAAGAAATATGTAAAGGGAAAGAAGTGTGCATAAGAAATATGTAAAGGGAAAGAAGTGTGCATAAGAAATATGTAAAGGGAAAGAAGTGTGCATAAGAAATATGTAAAGGGAAAGAAGTGTGCATAAGAAATATGTAAAGGGAAAGAAGTGTGCATAAGAAATATGTAAAGGGAAAGAAGTGTGCATAAGAAATATGTAAAGGGAAAGAAGTGTGCATAAGAAATATGTAAAGGGAAAGAAGTGTGCATAAGAAATATGTAAAGGGAAAGAAGTGTGCATAAGAAATATGTAAAGGGAAAGAAGTGTGCATAAGAAATATGTAAAGGGAAAGAAGTGTGCATAAGAAATATGTAAAGGGAAAGAAGTGTGCATAAGAAATATGTAAAGGGAAAGAAGTGTGCATAAGAAATATGTAAAGGGAAAGAAGTGTGCATAAGAAATATGTAAAGGGAAAGAAGTGTGCATAAGAAATATGTAAAGGGAAAGAAGTGTGCATAAGAAATATGTAAAGGGAAAGAAGTGTGCATAAGAAATATGTAAAGGGAAAGAAGTGTGCATAAGAAATATGTAAAGGGAAAGAAGTGTGCATAAGAAATATGTAAAGGGAAAGAAGTGTGCATAAGAAATATGTAAAGGGAAAGAAGTGTGCATAAGAAATATGTAAAGGGAAAGAAGTGTGCATAAGAAATATGTAAAGGGAAAGAAGTGTGCATAAGAAATATGTAAAGGGAAAGAAGTGTGCATAAGAAATATGTAAAGGGAAAGAAGTGTGCATAAGAAATATGTAAAGGGAAAGAAGTGTGCATAAGAAATATGTAAAGGGAAAGAAGTGTGCATAAGAAATATGTAAAGGGAAAGAAGTGTGCATAAGAAATATGTAAAGGGAAAGAAGTGTGCATAAGAAATATGTAAAGGGAAAGAAGTGTGCATAAGAAATATGTAAAGGGAAAGAAGTGTGCATAAGAAATATGTAAAGGGAAAGAAGTGTGCATAAGAAATATGTAAAGGGAAAGAAGTGTGCATAAGAAATATGTAAAGGGAAAGAAGTGTGCATAAGAAATATGTAAAGGGAAAGAAGTGTGCATAAGAAATATGTAAAGGGAAAGAAGTGTGCATAAGAAATATGTAAAGGGAAAGAAGTGTGCATAAGAAATATGTAAAGGGAAAGAAGTGTGCATAAGAAATATGTAAAGGGAAAGAAGTGTGCATAAGAAATATGTAAAGGGAAAGAAGTGTGCATAAGAAATATGTAAAGGGAAAGAAGTGTGCATAAGAAATATGTAAAGGGAAAGAAGTGTGCATAAGAAATATGTAAAGGGAAAGAAGTGTGCATAAGAAATATGTAAAGGGAAAGAAGTGTGCATAAGAAATATGTAAAGGGAAAGAAGTGTGCATAAGAAATATGTAAAGGGAAAGAAGTGTGCATAAGAAATATGTAAAGGGAAAGAAGTGTGCATAAGAAATATGTAAAGGGAAAGAAGTGTGCATAAGAAATATGTAAAGGGAAAGAAGTGTGCATAAGAAATATGTAAAGGGAAAGAAGTGTGCATAAGAAATATGTAAAGGGAAAGAAGTGTGCATAAGAAATATGTAAAGGGAAAGAAGTGTGCATAAGAAATATGTAAAGGGAAAGAAGTGTGCATAAGAAATATGTAAAGGGAAAGAAGTGTGCATAAGAAATATGTAAAGGGAAAGAAGTGTGCATAAGAAATATGTAAAGGGAAAGAAGTGTGCATAAGAAATATGTAAAGGGAAAGAAGTGTGCATAAGAAATATGTAAAGGGAAAGAAGTGTGCATAAGAAATATGTAAAGGGAAAGAAGTGTGCATAAGAAATATGTAAAGGGAAAGAAGTGTGCATAAGAAATATGTAAAGGGAAAGAAGTGTGCATAAGAAATATGTAAAGGGAAAGAAGTGTGCATAAGAAATATGTAAAGGGAAAGAAGTGTGCATAAGAAATATGTAAAGGGAAAGAAGTGTGCATAAGAAATATGTAAAGGGAAAGAAGTGTGCATAAGAAATATGTAAAGGGAAAGAAGTGTGCATAAGAAATATGTAAAGGGAAAGAAGTGTGCATAAGAAATATGTAAAGGGAAAGAAGTGTGCATAAGAAATATGTAAAGGGAAAGAAGTGTGCATAAGAAATATGTAAAGGGAAAGAAGTGTGCATAAGAAATATGTAAAGGGAAAGAAGTGTGCATAAGAAATATGTAAAGGGAAAGAAGTGTGCATAAGAAATATGTAAAGGGAAAGAAGTGTGCATAAGAAATATGTAAAGGGAAAGAAGTGTGCATAAGAAATATGTAAAGGGAAAGAAGTGTGCATAAGAAATATGTAAAGGGAAAGAAGTGTGCATAAGAAATATGTAAAGGGAAAGAAGTGTGCATAAGAAATATGTAAAGGGAAAGAAGTGTGCATAAGAAATATGTAAAGGGAAAGAAGTGTGCATAAGAAATATGTAAAGGGAAAGAAGTGTGCATAAGAAATATGTAAAGGGAAAGAAGTGTGCATAAGAAATATGTAAAGGGAAAGAAGTGTGCATAAGAAATATGTAAAGGGAAAGAAGTGTGCATAAGAAATATGTAAAGGGAAAGAAGTGTGCATAAGAAATATGTAAAGGGAAAGAAGTGTGCATAAGAAATATGTAAAGGGAAAGAAGTGTGCATAAGAAATATGTAAAGGGAAAGAAGTGTGCATAAGAAATATGTAAAGGGAAAGAAGTGTGCATAAGAAATATGTAAAGGGAAAGAAGTGTGCATAAGAAATATGTAAAGGGAAAGAAGTGTGCATAAGAAATATGTAAAGGGAAAGAAGTGTGCATAAGAAATATGTAAAGGGAAAGAAGTGTGCATAAGAAATATGTAAAGGGAAAGAAGTGTGCATAAGAAATATGTAAAGGGAAAGAAGTGTGCATAAGAAATATGTAAAGGGAAAGAAGTGTGCATAAGAAATATGTAAAGGGAAAGAAGTGTGCATAAGAAATATGTAAAGGGAAAGAAGTGTGCATAAGAAATATGTAAAGGGAAAGAAGTGTGCATAAGAAATATGTAAAGGGAAAGAAGTGTGCATAAGAAATATGTAAAGGGAAAGAAGTGTGCATAAGAAATATGTAAAGGGAAAGAAGTGTGCATAAGAAATATGTAAAGGGAAAGAAGTGTGCATAAGAAATATGTAAAGGGAAAGAAGTGTGCATAAGAAATATGTAAAGGGAAAGAAGTGTGCATAAGAAATATGTAAAGGGAAAGAAGTGTGCATAAGAAATATGTAAAGGGAAAGAAGTGTGCATAAGAAATATGTAAAGGGAAAGAAGTGTGCATAAGAAATATGTAAAGGGAAAGAAGTGTGCATAAGAAATATGTAAAGGGAAAGAAGTGTGCATAAGAAATATGTAAAGGGAAAGAAGTGTGCATAAGAAATATGTAAAGGGAAAGAAGTGTGCATAAGAAATATGTAAAGGGAAAGAAGTGTGCATAAGAAATATGTAAAGGGAAAGAAGTGTGCATAAGAAATATGTAAAGGGAAAGAAGTGTGCATAAGAAATATGTAAAGGGAAAGAAGTGTGCATAAGAAATATGTAAAGGGAAAGAAGTGTGCATAAGAAATATGTAAAGGGAAAGAAGTGTGCATAAGAAATATGTAAAGGGAAAGAAGTGTGCATAAGAAATATGTAAAGGGAAAGAAGTGTGCATAAGAAATATGTAAAGGGAAAGAAGTGTGCATAAGAAATATGTAAAGGGAAAGAAGTGTGCATAAGAAATATGTAAAGGGAAAGAAGTGTGCATAAGAAATATGTAAAGGGAAAGAAGTGTGCATAAGAAATATGTAAAGGGAAAGAAGTGTGCATAAGAAATATGTAAAGGGAAAGAAGTGTGCATAAGAAATATGTAAAGGGAAAGAAGTGTGCATAAGAAATATGTAAAGGGAAAGAAGTGTGCATAAGAAATATGTAAAGGGAAAGAAGTGTGCATAAGAAATATGTAAAGGGAAAGAAGTGTGCATAAGAAATATGTAAAGGGAAAGAAGTGTGCATAAGAAATATGTAAAGGGAAAGAAGTGTGCATAAGAAATATGTAAAGGGAAAGAAGTGTGCATAAGAAATATGTAAAGGGAAAGAAGTGTGCATAAGAAATATGTAAAGGGAAAGAAGTGTGCATAAGAAATATGTAAAGGGAAAGAAGTGTGCATAAGAAATATGTAAAGGGAAAGAAGTGTGCATAAGAAATATGTAAAGGGAAAGAAGTGTGCATAAGAAATATGTAAAGGGAAAGAAGTGTGCATAAGAAATATGTAAAGGGAAAGAAGTGTGCATAAGAAATATGTAAAGGGAAAGAAGTGTGCATAAGAAATATGTAAAGGGAAAGAAGTGTGCATAAGAAATATGTAAAGGGAAAGAAGTGTGCATAAGAAATATGTAAAGGGAAAGAAGTGTGCATAAGAAATATGTAAAGGGAAAGAAGTGTGCATAAGAAATATGTAAAGGGAAAGAAGTGTGCATAAGAAATATGTAAAGGGAAAGAAGTGTGCATAAGAAATATGTAAAGGGAAAGAAGTGTGCATAAGAAATATGTAAAGGGAAAGAAGTGTGCATAAGAAATATGTAAAGGGAAAGAAGTGTGCATAAGAAATATGTAAAGGGAAAGAAGTGTGCATAAGAAATATGTAAAGGGAAAGAAGTGTGCATAAGAAATATGTAAAGGGAAAGAAGTGTGCATAAGAAATATGTAAAGGGAAAGAAGTGTGCATAAGAAATATGTAAAGGGAAAGAAGTGTGCATAAGAAATATGTAAAGGGAAAGAAGTGTGCATAAGAAATATGTAAAGGGAAAGAAGTGTGCATAAGAAATATGTAAAGGGAAAGAAGTGTGCATAAGAAATATGTAAAGGGAAAGAAGTGTGCATAAGAAATATGTAAAGGGAAAGAAGTGTGCATAAGAAATATGTAAAGGGAAAGAAGTGTGCATAAGAAATATGTAAAGGGAAAGAAGTGTGCATAAGAAATATGTAAAGGGAAAGAAGTGTGCATAAGAAATATGTAAAGGGAAAGAAGTGTGCATAAGAAATATGTAAAGGGAAAGAAGTGTGCATAAGAAATATGTAAAGGGAAAGAAGTGTGCATAAGAAATATGTAAAGGGAAAGAAGTGTGCATAAGAAATATGTAAAGGGAAAGAAGTGTGCATAAGAAATATGTAAAGGGAAAGAAGTGTGCATAAGAAATATGTAAAGGGAAAGAAGTGTGCATAAGAAATATGTAAAGGGAAAGAAGTGTGCATAAGAAATATGTAAAGGGAAAGAAGTGTGCATAAGAAATATGTAAAGGGAAAGAAGTGTGCATAAGAAATATGTAAAGGGAAAGAAGTGTGCATAAGAAATATGTAAAGGGAAAGAAGTGTGCATAAGAAATATGTAAAGGGAAAGAAGTGTGCATAAGAAATATGTAAAGGGAAAGAAGTGTGCATAAGAAATATGTAAAGGGAAAGAAGTGTGCATAAGAAATATGTAAAGGGAAAGAAGTGTGCATAAGAAATATGTAAAGGGAAAGAAGTGTGCATAAGAAATATGTAAAGGGAAAGAAGTGTGCATAAGAAATATGTAAAGGGAAAGAAGTGTGCATAAAGTGTGCATAAGAAATATGTAAAGGGAAAGAAGTGTGCATAAGAAATATGTAAAGGGAAAGAAGTGTGCATAAGAAATATGTAAAGGGAAAGAAGTGTGCATAAGAAATATGTAAAGGGAAAGAAGTGTGCATAAGAAATATGTAAAGGGAAAGAAGTGTGCATAAGAAATATGTAAAGGGAAAGAAGTGTGCATAAGAAATATGTAAAGGGAAAGAAGTGTGCATAAGAAATATGTAAAGGGAAAGAAGTGTGCATAAGAAATATGTAAAGGGAAAGAAGTGTGCATAAGAAATATGTAAAGGGAAAGAAGTGTGCATAAGAAATATGTAAAGGGAAAGAAGTGTGCATAAGAAATATGTAAAGGGAAAGAAGTGTGCATAAGAAATATGTAAAGGGAAAGAAGTGTGCATAAGAAATATGTAAAGGGAAAGAAGTGTGCATAAGAAATATGTAAAGGGAAAGAAGTGTGCATAAGAAATATGTAAAGGGAAAGAAGTGTGCATAAGAAATATGTAAAGGGAAAGAAGTGTGCATAAGAAATATGTAAAGGGAAAGAAGTGTGCATAAGAAATATGTAAAGGGAAAGAAGTGTGCATAAGAAATATGTAAAGGGAAAGAAGTGTGCATAAGAAATATGTAAAGGGAAAGAAGTGTGCATAAGAAATATGTAAAGGGAAAGAAGTGTGCATAAGAAATATGTAAAGGGAAAGAAGTGTGCATAAGAAATATGTAAAGGGAAAGAAGTGTGCATAAGAAATATGTAAAGGGAAAGAAGTGTGCATAAGAAATATGTAAAGGGAAAGAAGTGTGCATAAGAAATATGTAAAGGGAAAGAAGTGTGCATAAGAAATATGTAAAGGGAAAGAAGTGTGCATAAGAAATATGTAAAGGGAAAGAAGTGTGCATAAGAAATATGTAAAGGGAAAGAAGTGTGCATAAGAAATATGTAAAGGGAAAGAAGTGTGCATAAGAAATATGTAAAGGGAAAGAAGTGTGCATAAGAAATATGTAAAGGGAAAGAAGTGTGCATAAGAAATATGTAAAGGGAAAGAAGTGTGCATAAGAAATATGTAAAGGGAAAGAAGTGTGCATAAGAAATATGTAAAGGGAAAGAAGTGTGCATAAGAAATATGTAAAGGGAAAGAAGTGTGCATAAGAAATATGTAAAGGGAAAGAAGTGTGCATAAGAAATATGTAAAGGGAAAGAAGTGTGCATAAGAAATATGTAAAGGGAAAGAAGTGTGCATAAGAAATATGTAAAGGGAAAGAAGTGTGCATAAGAAATATGTAAAGGGAAAGAAGTGTGCATAAGAAATATGTAAAGGGAAAGAAGTGTGCATAAGAAATATGTAAAGGGAAAGAAGTGTGCATAAGAAATATGTAAAGGGAAAGAAGTGTGCATAAGAAATATGTAAAGGGAAAGAAGTGTGCATAAGAAATATGTAAAGGGAAAGAAGTGTGCATAAGAAATATGTAAAGGGAAAGAAGTGTGCATAAGAAATATGTAAAGGGAAAGAAGTGTGCATAAGAAATATGTAAAGGGAAAGAAGTGTGCATAAGAAATATGTAAAGGGAAAGAAGTGTGCATAAGAAATATGTAAAGGGAAAGAAGTGTGCATAAGAAATATGTAAAGGGAAAGAAGTGTGCATAAGAAATATGTAAAGGGAAAGAAGTGTGCATAAGAAATATGTAAAGGGAAAGAAGTGTGCATAAGAAATATGTAAAGGGAAAGAAGTGTGCATAAGAAATATGTAAAGGGAAAGAAGTGTGCATAAGAAATATGTAAAGGGAAAGAAGTGTGCATAAGAAATATGTAAAGGGAAAGAAGTGTGCATAAGAAATATGTAAAGGGAAAGAAGTGTGCATAAGAAATATGTAAAGGGAAAGAAGTGTGCATAAGAAATATGTAAAGGGAAAGAAGTGTGCATAAGAAATATGTAAAGGGAAAGAAGTGTGCATAAGAAATATGTAAAGGGAAAGAAGTGTGCATAAGAAATATGTAAAGGGAAAGAAGTGTGCATAAGAAATATGTAAAGGGAAAGAAGTGTGCATAAGAAATATGTAAAGGGAAAGAAGTGTGCATAAGAAATATGTAAAGGGAAAGAAGTGTGCATAAGAAATATGTAAAGGGAAAGAAGTGTGCATAAGAAATATGTAAAGGGAAAGAAGTGTGCATAAGAAATATGTAAAGGGAAAGAAGTGTGCATAAGAAATATGTAAAGGGAAAGAAGTGTGCATAAGAAATATGTAAAGGGAAAGAAGTGTGCATAAGAAATATGTAAAGGGAAAGAAGTGTGCATAAGAAATATGTAAAGGGAAAGAAGTGTGCATAAGAAATATGTAAAGGGAAAGAAGTGTGCATAAGAAATATGTAAAGGGAAAGAAGTGTGCATAAGAAATATGTAAAGGGAAAGAAGTGTGCATAAGAAATATGTAAAGGGAAAGAAGTGTGCATAAGAAATATGTAAAGGGAAAGAAGTGTGCATAAGAAATATGTAAAGGGAAAGAAGTGTGCATAAGAAATATGTAAAGGGAAAGAAGTGTGCATAAGAAATATGTAAAGGGAAAGAAGTGTGCATAAGAAATATGTAAAGGGAAAGAAGTGTGCATAAGAAATATGTAAAGGGAAAGAAGTGTGCATAAGAAATATGTAAAGGGAAAGAAGTGTGCATAAGAAATATGTAAAGGGAAAGAAGTGTGCATAAGAAATATGTAAAGGGAAAGAAGTGTGCATAAGAAATATGTAAAGGGAAAGAAGTGTGCATAAGAAATATGTAAAGGGAAAGAAGTGTGCATAAGAAATATGTAAAGGGAAAGAAGTGTGCATAAGAAATATGTAAAGGGAAAGAAGTGTGCATAAGAAATATGTAAAGGGAAAGAAGTGTGCATAAGAAATATGTAAAGGGAAAGAAGTGTGCATAAGAAATATGTAAAGGGAAAGAAGTGTGCATAAGAAATATGTAAAGGGAAAGAAGTGTGCATAAGAAATATGTAAAGGGAAAGAAGTGTGCATAAGAAATATGTAAAGGGAAAGAAGTGTGCATAAGAAATATGTAAAGGGAAAGAAGTGTGCATAAGAAATATGTAAAGGGAAAGAAGTGTGCATAAGAAATATGTAAAGGGAAAGAAGTGTGCATAAGAAATATGTAAAGGGAAAGAAGTGTGCATAAGAAATATGTAAAGGGAAAGAAGTGTGCATAAGAAATATGTAAAGGGAAAGAAGTGTGCATAAGAAATATGTAAAGGGAAAGAAGTGTGCATAAGAAATATGTAAAGGGAAAGAAGTGTGCATAAGAAATATGTAAAGGGAAAGAAGTGTGCATAAGAAATATGTAAAGGGAAAGAAGTGTGCATAAGAAATATGTAAAGGGAAAGAAGTGTGCATAAGAAATATGTAAAGGGAAAGAAGTGTGCATAAGAAATATGTAAAGGGAAAGAAGTGTGCATAAGAAATATGTAAAGGGAAAGAAGTGTGCATAAGAAATATGTAAAGGGAAAGAAGTGTGCATAAGAAATATGTAAAGGGAAAGAAGTGTGCATAAGAAATATGTAAAGGGAAAGAAGTGTGCATAAGAAATATGTAAAGGGAAAGAAGTGTGCATAAGAAATATGTAAAGGGAAAGAAGTGTGCATAAGAAATATGTAAAGGGAAAGAAGTGTGCATAAGAAATATGTAAAGGGAAAGAAGTGTGCATAAGAAATATGTAAAGGGAAAGAAGTGTGCATAAGAAATATGTAAAGGGAAAGAAGTGTGCATAAGAAATATGTAAAGGGAAAGAAGTGTGCATAAGAAATATGTAAAGGGAAAGAAGTGTGCATAAGAAATATGTAAAGGGAAAGAAGTGTGCATAAGAAATATGTAAAGGGAAAGAAGTGTGCATAAGAAATATGTAAAGGGAAAGAAGTGTGCATAAGAAATATGTAAAGGGAAAGAAGTGTGCATAAGAAATATGTAAAGGGAAAGAAGTGTGCATAAGAAATATGTAAAGGGAAAGAAGTGTGCATAAGAAATATGTAAAGGGAAAGAAGTGTGCATAAGAAATATGTAAAGGGAAAGAAGTGTGCATAAGAAATATGTAAAGGGAAAGAAGTGTGCATAAGAAATATGTAAAGGGAAAGAAGTGTGCATAAGAAATATGTAAAGGGAAAGAAGTGTGCATAAGAAATATGTAAAGGGAAAGAAGTGTGCATAAGAAATATGTAAAGGGAAAGAAGTGTGCATAAGAAATATGTAAAGGGAAAGAAGTGTGCATAAGAAATATGTAAAGGGAAAGAAGTGTGCATAAGAAATATGTAAAGGGAAAGAAGTGTGCATAAGAAATATGTAAAGGGAAAGAAGTGTGCATAAGAAATATGTAAAGGGAAAGAAGTGTGCATAAGAAATATGTAAAGGGAAAGAAGTGTGCATAAGAAATATGTAAAGGGAAAGAAGTGTGCATAAGAAATATGTAAAGGGAAAGAAGTGTGCATAAGAAATATGTAAAGGGAAAGAAGTGTGCATAAGAAATATGTAAAGGGAAAGAAGTGTGCATAAGAAATATGTAAAGGGAAAGAAGTGTGCATAAGAAATATGTAAAGGGAAAGAAGTGTGCATAAGAAATATGTAAAGGGAAAGAAGTGTGCATAAGAAATATGTAAAGGGAAAGAAGTGTGCATAAGAAATATGTAAAGGGAAAGAAGTGTGCATAAGAAATATGTAAAGGGAAAGAAGTGTGCATAAGAAATATGTAAAGGGAAAGAAGTGTGCATAAGAAATATGTAAAGGGAAAGAAGTGTGCATAAGAAATATGTAAAGGGAAAGAAGTGTGCATAAGAAATATGTAAAGGGAAAGAAGTGTGCATAAGAAATATGTAAAGGGAAAGAAGTGTGCATAAGAAATATGTAAAGGGAAAGAAGTGTGCATAAGAAATATGTAAAGGGAAAGAAGTGTGCATAAGAAATATGTAAAGGGAAAGAAGTGTGCATAAGAAATATGTAAAGGGAAAGAAGTGTGCATAAGAAATATGTAAAGGGAAAGAAGTGTGCATAAGAAATATGTAAAGGGAAAGAAGTGTGCATAAGAAATATGTAAAGGGAAAGAAGTGTGCATAAGAAATATGTAAAGGGAAAGAAGTGTGCATAAGAAATATGTAAAGGGAAAGAAGTGTGCATAAGAAATATGTAAAGGGAAAGAAGTGTGCATAAGAAATATGTAAAGGGAAAGAAGTGTGCATAAGAAATATGTAAAGGGAAAGAAGTGTGCATAAGAAATATGTAAAGGGAAAGAAGTGTGCATAAGAAATATGTAAAGGGAAAGAAGTGTGCATAAGAAATATGTAAAGGGAAAGAAGTGTGCATAAGAAATATGTAAAGGGAAAGAAGTGTGCATAAGAAATATGTAAAGGGAAAGAAGTGTGCATAAGAAATATGTAAAGGGAAAGAAGTGTGCATAAGAAATATGTAAAGGGAAAGAAGTGTGCATAAGAAATATGTAAAGGGAAAGAAGTGTGCATAAGAAATATGTAAAGGGAAAGAAGTGTGCATAAGAAATATGTAAAGGGAAAGAAGTGTGCATAAGAAATATGTAAAGGGAAAGAAGTGTGCATAAGAAATATGTAAAGGGAAAGAAGTGTGCATAAGAAATATGTAAAGGGAAAGAAGTGTGCATAAGAAATATGTAAAGGGAAAGAAGTGTGCATAAGAAATATGTAAAGGGAAAGAAGTGTGCATAAGAAATATGTAAAGGGAAAGAAGTGTGCATAAGAAATATGTAAAGGGAAAGAAGTGTGCATAAGAAATATGTAAAGGGAAAGAAGTGTGCATAAGAAATATGTAAAGGGAAAGAAGTGTGCATAAGAAATATGTAAAGGGAAAGAAGTGTGCATAAGAAATATGTAAAGGGAAAGAAGTGTGCATAAGAAATATGTAAAGGGAAAGAAGTGTGCATAAGAAATAAACACATGAAGTGGGAACAAGCCTAGAGTAAATATGTAAAGGGAAAGAAGTGTGCATAAGAAATATGTAAAGGGAAAGAAGTGTGCATAAGAAATATGTAAAGGGAAAGAAGTGTGCATAAGAAATATGTAAAGGGAAAGAAGTGTGCATAAGAAATATGTAAAGGGAAAGAAGTGTGCATAAGAAATATGTAAAGGGAAAGAAGTGTGCATAAGAAATATGTAAAGGGAAAGAAGTGTGCATAAGAAATATGTAAAGGGAAAGAAGTGTGCATAAGAAATATGTAAAGGGAAAGAAGTGTGCATAAGAAATATGTAAAGGGAAAGAAGTGTGCATAAGAAATATGTAAAGGGAAAGAAGTGTGCATAAGAAATATGTAAAGGGAAAGAAGTGTGCATAAGAAATATGTAAAGGGAAAGAAGTGTGCATAAGAAATATGTAAAGGGAAAGAAGTGTGCATAAGAAATATGTAAAGGGAAAGAAGTGTGCATAAGAAATATGTAAAGGGAAAGAAGTGTGCATAAGAAATATGTAAAGGGAAAGAAGTGTGCATAAGAAATATGTAAAGGGAAAGAAGTGTGCATAAGAAATATGTAAAGGGAAAGAAGTGTGCATAAGAAATATGTAAAGGGAAAGAAGTGTGCATAAGAAATATGTAAAGGGAAAGAAGTGTGCATAAGAAATATGTAAAGGGAAAGAAGTGTGCATAAGAAATATGTAAAGGGAAAGAAGTGTGCATAAGAAATATGTAAAGGGAAAGAAGTGTGCATAAGAAATATGTAAAGGGAAAGAAGTGTGCATAAGAAATATGTAAAGGGAAAGAAGTGTGCATAAGAAATATGTAAAGGGAAAGAAGTGTGCATAAGAAATATGTAAAGGGAAAGAAGTGTGCATAAGAAATATGTAAAGGGAAAGAAGTGTGCATAAGAAATATGTAAAGGGAAAGAAGTGTGCATAAGAAATATGTAAAGGGAAAGAAGTGTGCATAAGAAATATGTAAAGGGAAAGAAGTGTGCATAAGAAATATGTAAAGGGAAAGAAGTGTGCATAAGAAATATGTAAAGGGAAAGAAGTGTGCATAAGAAATATGTAAAGGGAAAGAAGTGTGCATAAGAAATATGTAAAGGGAAAGAAGTGTGCATAAGAAATATGTAAAGGGAAAGAAGTGTGCATAAGAAATATGTAAAGGGAAAGAAGTGTGCATAAGAAATATGTAAAGGGAAAGAAGTGTGCATAAGAAATATGTAAAGGGAAAGAAGTGTGCATAAGAAATATGTAAAGGGAAAGAAGTGTGCATAAGAAATATGTAAAGGGAAAGAAGTGTGCATAAGAAATATGTAAAGGGAAAGAAGTGTGCATAAGAAATATGTAAAGGGAAAGAAGTGTGCATAAGAAATATGTAAAGGGAAAGAAGTGTGCATAAGAAATATGTAAAGGGAAAGAAGTGTGCATAAGAAATATGTAAAGGGAAAGAAGTGTGCATAAGAAATATGTAAAGGGAAAGAAGTGTGCATAAGAAATATGTAAAGGGAAAGAAGTGTGCATAAGAAATATGTAAAGGGAAAGAAGTGTGCATAAGAAATATGTAAAGGGAAAGAAGTGTGCATAAGAAATATGTAAAGGGAAAGAAGTGTGCATAAGAAATATGTAAAGGGAAAGAAGTGTGCATAAGAAATATGTAAAGGGAAAGAAGTGTGCATAAGAAATATGTAAAGGGAAAGAAGTGTGCATAAGAAATATGTAAAGGGAAAGAAGTGTGCATAAGAAATATGTAAAGGGAAAGAAGTGTGCATAAGAAATATGTAAAGGGAAAGAAGTGTGCATAAGAAATATGTAAAGGGAAAGAAGTGTGCATAAGAAATATGTAAAGGGAAAGAAGTGTGCATAAGAAATATGTAAAGGGAAAGAAGTGTGCATAAGAAATATGTAAAGGGAAAGAAGTGTGCATAAGAAATATGTAAAGGGAAAGAAGTGTGCATAAGAAATATGTAAAGGGAAAGAAGTGTGCATAAGAAATATGTAAAGGGAAAGAAGTGTGCATAAGAAATATGTAAAGGGAAAGAAGTGTGCATAAGAAATATGTAAAGGGAAAGAAGTGTGCATAAGAAATATGTAAAGGGAAAGAAGTGTGCATAAGAAATATGTAAAGGGAAAGAAGTGTGCATAAGAAATATGTAAAGGGAAAGAAGTGTGCATAAGAAATATGTAAAGGGAAAGAAGTGTGCATAAGAAATATGTAAAGGGAAAGAAGTGTGCATAAGAAATATGTAAAGGGAAAGAAGTGTGCATAAGAAATATGTAAAGGGAAAGAAGTGTGCATAAGAAATATGTAAAGGGAAAGAAGTGTGCATAAGAAATATGTAAAGGGAAAGAAGTGTGCATAAGAAATATGTAAAGGGAAAGAAGTGTGCATAAGAAATATGTAAAGGGAAAGAAGTGTGCATAAGAAATATGTAAAGGGAAAGAAGTGTGCATAAGAAATATGTAAAGGGAAAGAAGTGTGCATAAGAAATATGTAAAGGGAAAGAAGTGTGCATAAGAAATATGTAAAGGGAAAGAAGTGTGCATAAGAAATATGTAAAGGGAAAGAAGTGTGCATAAGAAATATGTAAAGGGAAAGAAGTGTGCATAAGAAATATGTAAAGGGAAAGAAGTGTGCATAAGAAATATGTAAAGGGAAAGAAGTGTGCATAAGAAATATGTAAAGGGAAAGAAGTGTGCATAAGAAATATGTAAAGGGAAAGAAGTGTGCATAAGAAATATGTAAAGGGAAAGAAGTGTGCATAAGAAATATGTAAAGGGAAAGAAGTGTGCATAAGAAATATGTAAAGGGAAAGAAGTGTGCATAAGAAATATGTAAAGGGAAAGAAGTGTGCATAAGAAATATGTAAAGGGAAAGAAGTGTGCATAAGAAATATGTAAAGGGAAAGAAGTGTGCATAAGAAATATGTAAAGGGAAAGAAGTGTGCATAAGAAATATGTAAAGGGAAAGAAGTGTGCATAAGAAATATGTAAAGGGAAAGAAGTGTGCATAAGAAATATGTAAAGGGAAAGAAGTGTGCATAAGAAATATGTAAAGGGAAAGAAGTGTGCATAAGAAATATGTAAAGGGAAAGAAGTGTGCATAAGAAATATGTAAAGGGAAAGAAGTGTGCATAAGAAATATGTAAAGGGAAAGAAGTGTGCATAAGAAATATGTAAAGGGAAAGAAGTGTGCATAAGAAATATGTAAAGGGAATGTAAAGGGAAAGAAGTGTGCATAAGAAATATGTAAAGGGAAAGAAGTGTGCATAAGAAATATGTAAAGGGAAAGAAGTGTGCATAAGAAATATGTAAAGGGAAAGAAGTGTGCATAAGAAATATGTAAAGGGAAAGAAGTGTGCATAAGAAATAAACACATGATGTGGGAACAAGCCCTCGGATAAATATGTAAAGGGAAAGAAGTGTGCATAAGAAATAACACATAAAGGGAAAGAAGTGTGCATAAGAAATATGTAAAGGGAAAGAAGTGTGCATAAGAAATATGTAAAGGGAAAGAAGTGTGCATAAGAAATATGTAAAGGGAAAGAAGTGTGCATAAGAAATATGTAAAGGGAAAGAAGTGTGCATAAGAAATATGTAAAGGGAAAGAAGTGTGCATAAGAAATATGTAAAGGGAAAGAAGTGTGCATAAGAAATATGTAAAGGGAAAGAAGTGTGCATAAGAAATATGTAAAGGGAAAGAAGTGTGCATAAGAAATATGTAAAGGGAAAGAAGTGTGCATAAGAAATATGTAAAGGGAAAGAAGTGTGCATAAGAAATATGTAAAGGGAAAGAAGTGTGCATAAGAAATATGTAAAGGGAAAGAAGTGTGCATAAGAAATATGTAAAGGGAAAGAAGTGTGCATAAGAAATATGTAAAGGGAAAGAAGTGTGCATAAGAAATATGTAAAGGGAAAGAAGTGTGCATAAGAAATATGTAAAGGGAAAGAAGTGTGCATAAGAAATATGTAAAGGGAAAGAAGTGTGCATAAGAAATATGTAAAGGGAAAGAAGTGTGCATAAGAAATATGTAAAGGGAAAGAAGTGTGCATAAGAAATATGTAAAGGGAAAGAAGTGTGCATAAGAAATATGTAAAGGGAAAGAAGTGTGCATAAGAAATATGTAAAGGGAAAGAAGTGTGCATAAGAAATATGTAAAGGGAAAGAAGTGTGCATAAGAAATATGTAAAGGGAAAGAAGTGTGCATAAGAAATATGTAAAGGGAAAGAAGTGTGCATAAGAAATATGTAAAGGGAAAGAAGTGTGCATAAGAAATATGTAAAGGGAAGAAAGTGTGCATAAGAAATATGTAAAGGGAAAGAAGTGTGCATAAGAAAATATGTAAAGGGAAAGAAGTGTGCATAAGAAATATGTAAGGGGAAAGAAGTGTGCATAAGAAATATGTAAAGGGAAAGAAGTGTGCATAAGAAATATGTAAAGGGAAAGAAGTGTGCATAAGAAATATGTAAAGGGAAAGAAGTGTGCATAAGAAATATGTAAAGGGAAAGAAGTGTGCATAAGAAATATGTAAAGGGAAAGAAGTGTGCATAAGAAATATGTAAAGGGAAAAGAAGTGTGCATAAGAAATATGTAAAGGGAAAGAAGTGTGCATAAGAAATATGTAAAGGGAAAGAAGTGTGCATAAGAAATATGTAAAGGGAAAGAAGTGTGCATCAGAAATATGTAAGGGAAAGAAGTGTGCATAAGAAATATGTAAAGGGAAAGAAGTGTGCATAAGAAATATGTAAAGGGAAAGAAGTGTGCATAAGAAATATGTAAAGGGAAAGAAGTGTGCATAAGAAATATGTAAAGGGAAAGAAGTGTGCATAAGAAATAAACACATGATGTGGGAACAAGCCTCGAGTTAAATATGTAAAGGGAAAGAAGTGTGCATAAGAAATATGTAAAGGGAAAGAAGTGTGCATAAGAAATATGTAAAGGGAAAGAAGTGTGCATAAGAAATATGTAAAGGGAAAGAAGTGTGCATAAGAAATATGTAAAGGGAAAGAAGTGTGCATAAGAAATATGTAAAGGGAAAGAGTGTGCATAAGAAATATGTAAAGGGAAAGAAGTGTGCATAAGAAATATGTAAAGGGAAAGAAGTGTGCATAAGAAATATGTAAAGGGAAAGAAGTGTGCATAAGAAATATGTAAAGGGAAAGAAGTGTGCATAAGAAATATGTAAAGGGAAAGAAGTGTGCATAAGAAATATGTAAAGGAAAGAAGTGTGCATAAGAAATATGTAAAGGGAAAGAAGTGTGCATAAGAAATATGTAAAGGGAAAGAAGTGTGCATAAGAAATATGTAAAGGGAAAGAAGTGTGCATAAGAAATATGTAAAGGAAAGAAGTGTGCATAAGAAATATGTAAAGGGAAAGAAGTGTGCATAAGAAATATGTAAAGGGAAAGAAGTGTGCATAAGAAATATGTAAAGGGAAAGAAGTGTGCATAAGAAATATGTAAAGGGAAAGAAGTGTGCATAAGAAATATGTAAAGGGAAAGAAGTGTGCATAAGAAATATGTAAAGGGAAAGAAGTGTGCATAAGAAATATGTAAAGGGAAAGAAGTGTGCATAAGAAATATGTAAAGGGAAAGAAGTGTGCATAAGAAATATGTAAAGGGAAAGAAGTGTGCATAAGAAATATGTAAAGGGAAAGAAGTGTGCATAAGAAATATGTAAAGGGAAAGAAGTGTGCATAAGAAATATGTAAAGGGAAAGAAGTGTGCATAAGAAATATGTAAAGGGAAAGAAGTGTGCATAAGAAATATGTAAAGGGAAAGAAGTGTGCATAAGAAATATGTAAAGGGAAAGAAGTGTGCATAAGAAATATGTAAAGGGAAAGAAGTGTGCATAAGAAATATGTAAAGGGAAAGAAGTGTGCATAAGAAATATGTAAAGGGAAAGAAGTGTGCATAATAAATATGTAAAGGGAAAGAAGTGTGCATAAGAAATATGTAAAGGGAAAGAAGTGTGCATAAGAAATATGTAAAGAGAAAGAAGTGTGCATAAGAAATATGTAAAGGGAAAGAAGTGTGCATAAGAAATATGTAAAGGGAAAGAAGTGTGCATAAGAAATATGTAAAGGGAAAGAAGTGTGCATAAGAAATATGTAAAGGGAAAGAAGTGTACATAAGAAATATGTAAAGGGAAAGAAGTGTGCATAAGAAATATGTAAAGGGAAAGAAGTGTGCATACGAAATATGTAATGGGAAAGAAGTGTGCATAATAAATATGTAAAGGGAAAGAAGTGTGCATACGAAATATGTAAAGGGAAAGAAGTGTGCATACGAAATATGTAAAGGGAAAGAAGTGTGCATAATAAATATGTAAAGGGAAAGAAGTGTGCATACGAAATATGTAAAGGGAAAGAAGTGTGCATAAGAAATATGTAAAGGGAAAGAAGTGTGCATAAGAAATATGTAAAGGGAAAGAAGTGTGCATAAGAAGTATGTAAAGGGAAAGAAGTGTGCATAAGAAATATGTAAGGGGAAAGAAGTGTGCATAAGAAATATGTAAAGGGAAAGAAGTGTGCATGAGAAATATGTAAAGGGAAAGAAGTGTGCATAAGAAATATGTAAAGGGAAAGAAGTGTGCATAAGAAATATGTAAAGGGAAAGAAGTGTGCATAAGAAATATGTAAAGGGAAAGAAGTGTGCATAAGAAATATGTAAAGGGAAAGAAGTGTGCATAAGAAATTTGTAAAGGAAAAGAAGTGTGCATAAGAAATATGTAAAGGGAAAGAAGTGTGCATAAGAAATATGTAAAGGGAAAGAAGTGTGCATAAGAAATATGTAAAGGGAAAGAAGTGTGCATAAGAAATATGTAAAGGGAAAGAAGTGTGCATAAGAAATATGTAAAGGGAAAGAAGTGTGCATAAGAAATATGTAAAGGGAAAGAAGTGTGCATAAGAAATATGTAAAGGGAAAGAAGTGTGCATAAGAAATATGTAAAGGGAAAAGAAGTGTGCATAAGAAATATGTAAAGGGAAAGAAGTGTGCATAAGTAATATGTAAAGGGAAAGAAGTGTGCATAAGAAATAAACACATGATATGGGAACAAGCCCTCGAGTTAAATATGTAAAGGGAAAGAAGTGTGCATAAGAAATATGTAAAGGGAAAGAAGTGTGCATAAGAAATATGTAAAGGGAAAGAAGTGTGCATAAGAAATATGTAAAGGGAAAGAAGTGTGCATAAGAAATATGTAAAGGGAAAGAAGTGTGCATAAGAAATATGTAAAGGGAAAGAAGTGTGCATAAGAAATATGTAAAGGGAAAGAAGTGTGCATAAGAAATATGTAAAGGGAAAGAAGTGTGCATAAGAAATATGTAAAGGGAAAGAAGTGTGCATAAGAAATATGTAAAGGGAAAGAAGTGTGCATAAGAAATATGTAAAGGGAAAGAAGTGTCCATAAGAAATATGTAAAGGGAAAGAAGTGTGCATAAGAAATATGTAAAGGGAAAGAAGTGTGCATAAGAAATATGTAAAGGGAAAGAAGTGTGCATAAGAAATATGTAAAGGGAAAGAAGTGTGCATAAGAAATATGTAAAGGGAAAGAAGTGTGCATAAGAAATATGTAAAGGGAAAGAAGTGTGCATAGGAAATATGTAAAGGGAAAGAAGTGTGCATAAGAAATATGTAAAGGGAAAGAAGTGTGCATAAGAAATATGTAAAGGGAAAGAAGTGTGCATAGGAAATATGTAAAGGGAAAGAAGTGTGCATAAGAAATATGTAAAGGGAAAGAAGTGTGCATAAGAAATATGTAAAGGGAAAGAAGTGTGCATAAGAAATATGTAAAGGGAAAGAAGTGTGCATAAGAAATATGTAAAGGGAAAGAAGTGTGCATAAGAAATATGTAAAGGGAAAGAAGTGTGCATAAGAAATATGTAAAGGGAAAGAAGTGTGCATAAGAAATATGTAAAGGGAAAGAAGTGTGCATAAGAAATATGTAAAGGGAAAGGAGTGTGCATAGGAAATATGTAAAGGGAAAGAAGTGTGCATAAGAAATATGTAAAGGGAAAGAAGTGTGCATAAGAAATATGTAAAGGGAAAGAAGTGTGCATAGGAAATATGTAAAGGGAAAGAAGTGTGCATAAGAAATATGTAAAGGGAAAGAAGTGTGCATAAGAAATATGTAAAGGGAAAGAAGTGTGCATAAGAAATATGTAAAGGGAAAGAAGTGTGCATAAGAAATATGTAAAGGGAAAGAAGTGTGCATAAGAAATATGTAAAGGGAAAGAAGTGTGCATAAGAAATATGTAAAGGGAAAGAAGTGTGCATAAGAAATATGTAAAGGGAAAGAAGTGTGCATAAGAAATATGTAAAGGGAAAGAAGTGTGCATAAGAAATATGTAAAGGGAAAGAAGTGTGCATAAGAAATATGTAAAGGGAAAGAAGTGTGCATAAGAAATATGTAAAGGGAAAGAAGTGTGCATAAGAAATAAACACCTGATGTCGGAACAAGCCCTCGAGTTAAATATGTAAAGGGAAAGAAGTGTGCATAAGAAATATGTAAAGGGAAAGAAGTGTGCATAAGAAATATGTAAAGGGAAAGAAGTGTGCATAAGAAATATGTAAAGGGAAAGAAGTGTGCATAAGAAATATGTAAAGGGAAAGAAGTGTGCATAAGAAATATGTAAAGGGAAAGAAGTGTGCATAAGAAATATGTAAAGGGAAAGAAGTGTGCATAAGAAATATGTAAAGGGAAAGAAGTGTGCATAAGAAATATGTAAAGGGAAAGAAGTGTGCATAAGAAATATGTAAAGGGAAAGAAGTGTGCATAAGAAATATGTAAAGGGAAAGAAGTGTGCATAAGAAATATGTAAAGGGAAAGAAGTGTGCATAAGAAATATGTAAAGGGAAAGAAGTGTGCATAAGAAATAAACACCTGATGTCGGAACAAGCCCTCGAGTTAAATATGTAAAGGGAAAGAAGTGTGCATAAGAAATATGTAAAGGGAAAGAAGTGTGCATAAGAAATATGTAAAGGGAAAGAAGTGTGCATAAGAAATATGTAAAGGGAAAGAAGTGTGCATAAGAAATATGTAAAGGGAAAGAAGTGTGCATAAGAAACAGACACCTGATGTCGGAACAAGCCCTCGAGTTAAATATGTAAAGGGAAAGAAGTGTGCATAAGAAATATGTAAAGGGAAAGAAGTGTGCATAAGAAATAAACACCTGATGTCGGAACAAGCCCTCAAGTTAAATATGTAAAGGGAAAGAAGTGTGCATCAGAAATATGTAAAGGGAAAGAAGTGTGCATAAGAAATATGTAAAGGGAAAGAAGTGTGCATAAGAAATATGTAAAGGGAAAGAAGTGTGCATCAGAAATATGTGAAGGGAAAGAAGTGTGCATAAGAAATATGTAAAGGGAAAGAAGTGTGCATAAGAAATATGTAAAGGGAAAGAAGTGTGCATAAGAAATATGTAAAGGGAAAGAAGTGTGCATAAGAAATATGTAAAGGGAAAGAAGTGTGCATAAGAAATAAACACCTGATGTCGGAACAAGCCCTCGAGTTAAATATGTAAAGGGAAAGAAGTGTGCATAAGAAATAAACACCTGATGTCGGAACAAGCCCTCGAGTTAAATATGTAAAGGGATTGAAGTTTGCATAAGAAATATGTAAAGGGAAAGAAGTGTGCATAAGAAATATGTAAAGGGAAAGAAGTGTGCATAAGAAATATGTAAAGGGAAAGAAGTGTGCATAAGAAATATGTAAAGGGAAAGAAGTGTGCATAAGAAATATGTAAAGGGAAAGAAGTGTGCATAAGAAATAAACACCTGATGTCGGAACAAGCCCTCGAGTTAAATATGTAAAGGGAAAGAAGTATGCATAAGAAATATGTAAAGGGAAAGAAGTGTGCATAAGAAATATGTAAAGGGAAAGAAGTGTGCATAAGAAATATGTAAAGGGAAAGAAGTGTGCATAAGAAATATGTAAAGGGAAAGAAGTGTGCATAAGAAATATGTAAAGGGAAAGAAGTGTGCATAAGAAATATGTAAAGGGAAAGAAGTGTGCATAAGAAATATGTAAAGGGAAAGAAGTGTGCATAAGAAATATGTAAAGGGAAAGAAATGTGCATAAGAAATATGTAAAGGGAAAGAAGTATGCATAAGAAATATGTAAAGGGAAAGAAGTGTGCATAAGAAATATGTAAAGGGAAAGAAGTGTGCATAAGAAATATGTAAAGGGAAAGAAGTGTGCATAAGAAATATGTAAAGGGAAAGAAGTGTGCATAAGAAATATGTAAAGGGAAAGAAGTGTGCATAAGAAATAAACACCTGATGTCGGAACAAGCCCTCGAGTTAAATATGTAAAGGGAACGAAGCGTGCATAAGAAATAGACACCTGATGTCGGAACAAGCCCTCGAGTTAAATATGTAAAGGGATTGAAGTGTGCATAAGAAATATGTAAAGGGAAAGAAGTGTGCATAAGAAATATTTAAAGGGAAAGAAGTGTGCATAAGAAATATGTAAAGGGAAAGAAGTGTGCATAAGAAATATGTAAAGGGAAAGAAGTGTGCATAAGAAATATGTAAAGGGAAAGAAGTGTGAATAAGAAATATGTAAAGGGAAAGAAGTGTGCATAAGAAATATGTAAAGGGAAAGAAGTGTGCATAAGAAATATGTAAAGGGAAAGAAGTGTGCATAAGAAATAAACACCTGATGTCGGAACAAGCCCTCGAGTTAAATATGTAAAGGGAAAGAAGTTTGCATAAGAAATATGTAAAGGGAAAGAAGTGTGCATAAGAAATATGTAAAGGGAAAGAAGTGTGCATAAGAAATATGTAAAGGGAAAGAAGTGTGCATAAGAAATATGTAAAGGGAAAAAAGTGTGCATAAGAAATATGTAAAGGGAAAGAAGTGTGCATCAGAAATATGTGAAGGGAAAGAAGTGTGCATAAGAAATATGTAAAGGGAAAGAAGTGTGCATAAGAAATAAACACCTGATGTCGGAACAAGCCCTCGAGTTAAATATGTAAAGGGAAAGAAGTATGCATAAGAAATATGTAAAGGGAAAGAAGTGTGCATAAGAAATAAACACCTGATGTCGGAACAAGCCCTCGAGTTAAATATGTAAAGGGAAAGAAGTGTGCATAAGAAATATGTAAAGGGAAAGAAGTGTGCATAAGAAATATGTAAAGGGAAAGAAGTGTGCATAAGAAATATGTAAAGGGAAAGAAGTGTGCATAAGAAATATGTAAAGGGAAAGAAGTGTGCATAAGAAATATGTAAAGGGAAAGAAGTGTGCATAAGAAATATGTAAAGGGAAAGAAGTGTGCATAAGAAATATGTAAAGGGAAAGAAGTGTGCATAAGAAATATGTAAAGGGAAAGAAGTGTGCATAAGAAATATGTAAAGGGAAAGAAGTGTGCATAAGAAATATGTAAAGGGAAAGAAGTGTGCATAAGAAATATGTAAAGGGAAAGAAGTGTGCATAAGAAATAAACACCTGATGTCGGAACAAGCCCTCGAGTTAAATATGTAAAGGGAAAGAAGTGTGCATAAGAAATATGTAAAGGGAAAGAAGTGTGCATAAGAAATATGTAAAGGGAAAGAAGTATGCATAAGAAATAAACACCTGATGTCGGAACAAGCCCTCGAGTTAAATATGTAAAGGGAAAGAAGTGTGCATAAGAAATATGTAAAGGGAAAGAAGTGTGCATAAGAAATAAACACCTGATGTCGGAACAAGCCCTCGAGTTAAATATGTAAAGGGAAAGAAGTGTGCATCAGAAATATGTAAAGGGAAAGAAGTGTGCATAAGAAATATGTAAAGGGAAAGAAGTGTGCATAAGAAATATGTAAAGGGAAAGAAGTGTGCATCAGAAATATGTGAAGGGAAAGAAGTGTGCATAAGAAATATGTAAAGGGAAAGAAGTGTGCATAAGAAATATGTAAAGGGAAAGAAGTGTGCATAAGAAATATGTAAAGGGAAAGAAGTGTGCATAAGAAATATGTAAAGGGAAAGAAGTGTGCATAAGAAATAAACACCTGATGTCGGAACAAGCCCTCGAGTTAAATATGTAAAGGGAAAGAAGTGTGCATAAGAAATAAACACCTGATGTCGGAACAAGCCCTCGAGTTAAATATGTAAAGGGATTGAAGTGTGCATAAGAAATATGTAAAGGGAAAGAAGTGTGCATAAGAAATATGTAAAGGGAAAGAAGTGTGCATAAGAAATATGTAAAGGGAAAGAAGTGTGCATAAGAAATATGTAAAGGGAAAGAAGTGTGCATAAGAAATATGTAAAGGGAAAGAAGTGTGCATAAGAAATAAACACCTGATGTCGGAACAAGCCCTCGAGTTAAATATGTAAAGGGAAAGAAGTATGCATAAGAAATATGTAAAGGGAAAGAAGTGTGCATAATAAATATGTAAAGGGAAAGAAGTGTGCATAAGAAATATGTAAAGGGAAAGAAGTGTGCATAAGAAATATGTAAAGGGAAAGAAGTGTGCATAAGAAATATGTAAAGGGAAAGAAGTGTGCATAAGAAATATGTAAAGGGAAAGAAGTGTGCATAAGAAATATGTAAAGGGAAAGAAGTGTGCATAAGAAATATGTAAAGGGAAAGAAATGTGCATAAGAAATATGTAAAGGGAAAGAAGTATGCATAAGAAATATGTAAAGGGAAAGAAGTGTGCATAAGAAATATGTAAAGGGAAAGAAGTGTGCATAAGAAATATGTAAAGGGAAAGAAGTGTGCATAAGAAATATGTAAAGGGAAAGAAGTGTGCATAAGAAATATGTAAAGGGAAAGAAGTGTGCATAAGAAATAAACACCTGATGTCGGAACAAGCCCTCGAGTTAAATATGTAAAGGGAAAGAAGCGTGCATAAGAAATAGACACCTGATGTCGGAACAAGCCCTCGAGTTAAATATGAAAAGGGATTGAAGTGTGCATAAGACATATGTAAAGGGAAAGAAGTGTGCATAAGAAATATGTAAAGGGAAAGAAGTGTGCATAAGAAATATGTAAAGGGAAAGAAGTGTGCATAAGAAATATGTAAAGGGAAAGAAGTGTGCATAAGAAATATGTAAAGGGAAAGAAGTGTGAATAAGAAATATGTAAAGGGAAAGAAGTGTGCATAAGAAATATGTAAAGGGAAAGAAGTGTGCATAAGAAATATGTAAAGGGAAAGAAGTGTGCATAAGAAATAAACACCTGATGTCGGAACAAGCCCTCGAGTTAAATATGTAAAGGGAAAGAAGTTTGCATAAGAAATATGTAAAGGGAAAGAAGTGTGCATAAGAAATATGTAAAGGGAAAGAAGTGTGCATAAGAAATATGTAAAGGGAAAGAAGTGTGCATAAGAAATATGTAAAGGGAAAAAAGTGTGCATAAGAAATATGTAAAGGGAAAGAAGTGTGCATCAGAAATATGTGAAGGGAAAGAAGTGTGCATAAGAAATATGTAAAGGGAAAGAAGTGTGCATAAGAAATAAACACCTGATGTCGGAACAAGCCCTCGAGTTAAATATGTAAAGGGAAAGAAGTATGCATAAGAAATATCTAAAGGGAAAGAAGTGTGCATAAGAAATAAACACCTGATGTCGGAACAAGCCCTCGAGTTAAATATGTAAAGGGAAAGAAGTGTGCATAAGAAATATGTAAAGGGAAAGAGGTGTGCATAAGAAATATGTAAAGGGAAAGAAGTGTGCATAAGAAATATGTAAAGGGAAAGAAGTGTGCATAAGAAATATGTAAAGGGAAAGAAGTGTGCATAAGAAATATGTAAAGGGAAAGAAGTGTGCATAAGAAATATGTAAAGGAAAAGAAGTGTGCATAAGAAATAAACACCTGATGTCGGAACAAGCCCTCGAGTTAAATATGTAAAGGGAAAGAAGTGTGCATAAGAAATATGTAAAGGGAAAGAAGTGTGCATAAGAAATATGTAAAAGGAAAGAAGTATGCATAAGAAATAAACACCTGATGTCGGAACAAGCCCTCGAGTTAAATATGTAAAGGGAAAGAAGTGTGCATAAGAAATATGTAAAGGGAAAGAAGTGTGCATAAGAAATAAACACCTGATGTCGGAACAAGCCCTCGAGTTAAATATGTAAAGGGAAAGAAGTGTGCATCAGAAATATGTAAAGGGAAAGAAGTGTGCATAAGAAATATGTAAAGGGAAAGAAGTGTGCATAAAAAATATGTAAAGGGAAAGAAGTGTGCATCAGAAATATGTGAAGGGAAAGAAGTGTGCATAAGAAATATGTAAAGGGAAAGAAGTGTGCATAAGAAATATGTAAAGGGAAAGAAGTGTGCATAAGAAATATGTAAAGGGAAAGAAGTGTGCATAAGAAATATGTAAAGGGAAAGAAGTGTGCATAAGAAATAAACACCTGATGTCGGAACAAGCCCTCGAGTTAAATATGTAAAGGGAAAGAAGTGTGCATAAGAAATAAACACCTGATGTCGGAACAAGCCCTCGAGTTAAATATGTAAAGGGATTGAAGTGTGCATAAGAAATATGTAAAGGGAAAGAAGTGTGCATAAGAAATATGTAAAGAGAAAGAAGTGTGCATAAGAAATATGTAAAGGGAAAGAAGTGTGCATAAGAAATATGTAAAGGGAAAGAAGTGTGCATAAGAAATATGTAAAGGGAAAGAAGTGTGCATAAGAAATAAACACCTGATGTCGGAACAAGCCCTCGAGTTAAATATGTAAAGGGAAAGAAGTATGCATAAGAAATATGTAAAGGGAAAGAAGTGTGCATAAGAAATATGTAAAGGGAAAGAAGTGTGCATAAGAAATATGTAAAGGGAAAGAAGTGTGCATAAGAAATATGTAAAGGGAAAGAAGTGTGCATAAGAAATATGTAAAGGGAAAGAAGTGTGCATAAGAAATATGTAAAGGGAAAGAAGTGTGCATAAGAAATATGTAAAGGGAAAGAAGTGTGCATAAGAAATATGTAAAGGGAAAGAAGTGTGCATAAGAAATATGTAAAGGGAAAGAAGTGTGCATAAGAAATATGTAAAGGGAAAGAAGTGTGCATAAGAAATATGTAAAGGGAAAGAAGTGTGCATAAGAAATATGTAAAGGGAAAGAAGTGTGCATAAGAAATATGTAAAGGGAAAGAAGTGTGCATAAGAAATATGTAAAGGGAAAGAAGTGTGCATAAGAAATAAACACCTGATGTCGGAACAAGCCCTCGAGTTAAATATGTAAAGGGAAGAAAGCGTGCATAAGAAATATGTAAAGGGAAAGAAGTGTGCATAAGAAATATGTAAAGGGAAAGAAGTGTGCATAAGAAATATGTAAAGGGAAAGAAGTGTGCATAAGAAATAAACACCTGATGTCGGAACAAGCCCTCGAGTTAAATATGTAAAGGGAAAGAAGTGTGCATAAGAAATAAACACCTGATGTCGGAACAAGCCCTCGAGTTAAATATGTAAAGGGATTGAAGTGTGCATAAGAAATATGTAAAGGGAAAGAAGTGTGCATAAGAAATATGTAAAGGGAAAGAAGTGTGCATAAGAAATATGTAAAGGGAAAGAAGTGTGCATAAGAAATATGTAAAGGGAAAGAAGTGTGCATAAGAAATATGTAAAGGGAAAGAAGTGTGCATAAGAAATAAACACCTGATGTCGGAACAAGCCCTCGAGTTAAATATGTAAAGGGAAAGAAGTATGCATAAGAAATATGTAAAGGGAAAGAAGTGTGCATAATAAATATGTAAAGGGAAAGAAGTGTGCATAAGAAATATGTAAAGGGAAAGAAGTGTGCATAAGAAATATGTAAAGGGAAAGAAGTGTGCATAAGAAATATGTAAAGGGAAAGAAGTGTGCATAAGAAATATGTAAAGGGAAAGAAGTGTGCATAAGAAATATGTAAAGGGAAAGAAGTGTGCATAAGAAATATGTAAAGGGAAAGAAATGTGCATAAGAAATATGTAAAGGGAAAGAAGTATGCATAAGAAATATGTAAAGGGAAAGAAGTGTGCATAAGAAATATGTAAAGGGAAAGAAGTGTGCATAAGAAATATGTAAAGGGAAAGAAGTGTGCATAAGAAATATGTAAAGGGAAAGAAGTGTGCATAAGAAATATGTAAAGGGAAAGAAGTGTGCATAAGAAATAAACACCTGATGTCGGAACAAGCCCTCGAGTTAAATATGTAAAGGGAAAGAAGCGTGCATAAGAAATATACACCTGATGTCGGAACAAGCCCTCGAGTTAAATATGAAAAGGGATTGAAGTGTGCATAAGACATATGTAAAGGGAAAGAAGTGTGCATAAGAAATATGTAAAGGGAAAGAAGTGTGCATAAGAAATATGTAAAGGGAAAGAAGTGTGCATAAGAAATATGTAAAGGGAAAGAAGTGTGCATAAGAAATATGTAAAGGGAAAGAAGTGTGAATAAGAAATATGTAAAGGGAAAGAAGTGTGCATAAGAAATATGTAAAGGGAAAGAAGTGTGCATAAGAAATATGTAAAGGGAAAGAAGTGTGCATAAGAAATAAACACCTGATGTCGGAACAAGCCCTCGAGTTAAATATGTAAAGGGAAAGAAGTTTGCATAAGAAATATGTAAAGGGAAAGAAGTGTGCATAAGAAATATGTAAAGGGAAAGAAGTGTGCATAAGAAATATGTAAAGGGAAAGAAGTGTGCATAAGAAATATGTAAAGGGAAAAAAGTGTGCATAAGAAATATGTAAAGGGAAAGAAGTGTGCATCAGAAATATGTGAAGGGAAAGAAGTGTGCATAAGAAATATGTAAAGGGAAAGAAGTGTGCATAAGAAATAAACACCTGATGTCGGAACAAGCCCTCGAGTTAAATATGTAAAGGGAAAGAAGTATGCATAAGAAATATCTAAAGGGAAAGAAGTGTGCATAAGAAATAAACACCTGATGTCGGAACAAGCCCTCGAGTTAAATATGTAAAGGGAAAGAAGTGTGCATAAGAAATATGTAAAGGGAAAGAGGTGTGCATAAGAAATATGTAAAGGGAAAGAAGTGTGCATAAGAAATATGTAAAGGGAAAGAAGTGTGCATAAGAAATATGTAAAGGGAAAGAAGTGTGCATAAGAAATATGTAAAGGGAAAGAAGTGTGCATAAGAAATATGTAAAGGAAAAGAAGTGTGCATAAGAAATAAACACCTGATGTCGGAACAAGCCCTCGAGTTAAATATGTAAAGGGAAAGAAGTGTGCATAAGAAATATGTAAAGGGAAAGAAGTGTGCATAAGAAATATGTAAAAGGAAAGAAGTATGCATAAGAAATAAACACCTGATGTCGGAACAAGCCCTCGAGTTAAATATGTAAAGGGAAAGAAGTGTGCATAAGAAATATGTAAAGGGAAAGAAGTGTGCATAAGAAATAAACACCTGATGTCGGAACAAGCCCTCGAGTTAAATATGTAAAGGGAAAGAAGTGTGCATCAGAAATATGTAAAGGGAAAGAAGTGTGCATAAGAAATATGTAAAGGGAAAGAAGTGTGCATAAAAAATATGTAAAGGGAAAGAAGTGTGCATCAGAAATATGTGAAGGGAAAGAAGTGTGCATAAGAAATATGTAAAGGGAAAGAAGTGTGCATAAGAAATATGTAAAGGGAAAGAAGTGTGCATAAGAAATATGTAAAGGGAAAGAAGTGTGCATAAGAAATATGTAAAGGGAAAGAAGTGTGCATAAGAAATAAACACCTGATGTCGGAACAAGCCCTCGAGTTAAATATGTAAAGGGAAAGAAGTGTGCATAAGAAATAAACACCTGATGTCGGAACAAGCCCTCGAGTTAAATATGTAAAGGGATTGAAGTGTGCATAAGAAATATGTAAAGGGAAAGAAGTGTGCATAAGAAATATGTAAAGAGAAAGAAGTGTGCATAAGAAATATGTAAAGGGAAAGAAGTGTGCATAAGAAATATGTAAAGGGAAAGAAGTGTGCATAAGAAATATGTAAAGGGAAAGAAGTGTGCATAAGAAATAAACACCTGATGTCGGAACAAGCCCTCGAGTTAAATATGTAAAGGGAAAGAAGTATGCATAAGAAATATGTAAAGGGAAAGAAGTGTGCATAAGAAATATGTAAAGGGAAAGAAGTGTGCATAAGAAATATGTAAAGGGAAAGAAGTGTGCATAAGAAATATGTAAAGGGAAAGAAGTGTGCATAAGAAATATGTAAAGGGAAAGAAGTGTGCATAAGAAATATGTAAAGGGAAAGAAGTGTGCATAAGAAATATGTAAAGGGAAAGAAGTGTGCATAAGAAATATGTAAAGGGAAAGAAGTGTGCATAAGAAATATGTAAAGGGAAAGAAGTGTGCATAAGAAATATGTAAAGGGAAAGAAGTGTGCATAAGAAATATGTAAAGGGAAAGAAGTGTGCATAAGAAATATGTAAAGGGAAAGAAGTGTGCATAAGAAATATGTAAAGGGAAAGAAGTGTGCATAAGAAATATGTAAAGGGAAAGAAGTGTGCATAAGAAATAAACACCTGATGTCGGAACAAGCCCTCGAGTTAAATATGTAAAGGGAAGAAAGCGTGCATAAGAAATAGACACCTGATGTCGGAACAAGCCCTCGAGTTAAATATGTAAAGGGATTGAAGTGTGCATAAGAAATATGTAAAGGGAAAGAAGTGTGCATAAGAAATATGTAAAGGGAAAGAAGTGTGCATAAGAAATATGTAAAGGGAAAGAAGTGTGCATAAGAAATATGTAAAGGGAAAGAAGTGTGCATAAGAAATATGTAAAGGGAAAGAAGTGTGCATAAGAAATATGTAAAGGGAAAGAAGTGTGCATAAGAAATATGTGAAGGGAAAGAAGTGTGCATAAGAAATATGTAAAGGGAAAGAAGTGTGCATAAGAAATAAACACCTGATGTCGGAACAAGCCCTCGAGTTAAATATGTAAAGGGAAAGAAGTATGCATAAGAAATATGTAAAGGGAAAGAAGTGTGCATAAGAAATAAACACCTGATGTCGGAACAAGCCCTCGAGTTAAATATGTAAAGGGAAAGAAGTGTGCATACGAAATATGTAAAGGGAAAGAAGTGTGCATAAGAAATATGTAAAGGGAAAGAAGTGTGCATAAGAAATATGTAAAGGGAAAGAAGTGTGCATAAGAAATATGTAAAGGGAAAGAAGTGTGCATAAGAAATATGTAAAGGGAAAGAAGTGTGCATAAGAAATAGACACCTGATGTCGGAACAAGCCCTCGAGTTAAATATGTAAAGGGAAAGAAGTGTGCATAAGAAATATGTAAAGGGAAAGAAGTGTGCATAAGAAATATGTAAAGGGAAAGAAGTGTGCATAAGAAATATGTAAAGGGAAAGAAGTGTGCATAAGAAATATGTAAAGGGAAAGAAGTGTGCATAAGAAATATGTAAAGGGAAAGAAGTGTGCATAAGAAATATGTAAAGGGAAAGAAGTGTGCATAAGAAATATGTAAAGGGAAAGAAGTGTGCATAAGAAATATGTAAAGGGAAAGAAGTGTGCATAAGAAATATGTAAAGGGAAAGAAGTGTGCATAAGAAATATGTAAAGGGAAAGAAGTGTGCATAAGAAATAAACACCTGATGTCGGAACAAGCCCTCGAGTTAAATATGTAAAGGGAAAGAAGTATGCATAAGAAATATGTAAAGGAAAAGAAGTGTGCATAAGAAATAAACACCTGATGTCGGAACAAGCCCTCGAGTTAAATATGTAAAGGGAAAGAAGTGTGCATAAGAAATATGTAAAGGGAAAGAAGTGTGCATAAGAAATATGTAAAGGGAAAGAAGTGTGCATAAGAAATATGTAAAGGGAAAGAAGTGTGCATAAGAAATAGACACCTGATGTCGGAACAAGCCCTCTAGTTAAATATGTAAAGGGAAAGAAGTGTGCATAAGAAATAAACACCTGATGTCGGAACAAGCCCTCGAGTTAAATATGTAAAGGGAAAGAAGTATGCATAAGAAATATGTAAAGGGAAAGAAGTGTGCATAAGAAATAAACACCTGATGTCGGAACAAGCCCTCTAGTTAAATATGTAAAGGGAAAGAAGTGTGCATAAGAAATAAACACCTGATGTCGGAACAAGCCCTCGAGTTAAATATGTA